>OX352291.1:39806475-40098975 GCA_947086415.1 Pammene aurita
ACCATACCATACCTTATCATACCATACTTTACCATACCATACTTTACCATACCATACTTTACGATACCATACTTTACCATACCATACTTTACCATACCATACTTTACCATACCATACCATACTTTACCATACCATACTTAACCATACCATACTTTACCTTACCATACCATACCTTACCATACCAAACCTTACCATACCATACCATACTTTACCATACCATACTTTACCATACCATACTTAACCGTACCATACTTTACCATACCATACTTTACCATACCATATTTTACCATACCATACCTTACCATACTATACCATAGCATACCATACCATACCATACCGTACCATACTTTACCATACTTTACCATACCATACTTGACCATACCTTACCATACCTTACCATACCTTACCATACCATACCTTACCATACCATACTTTACCATACCATACCATACTTTACCATACCATACTTTACCATTACATACTTTACCATACCATACTTTACCATACCATACTTTACCATACCATACTTTACCATACCATACCATACTTTACCATACCATACTTAACCATACCATACTTTACCTTACCATACCATACCTTACCATACCAAACCTTACCATACCATACCATACTTTACCATACCATACTTTACCATACCATACTTAACCGTACCATACTTTACCATACCATACTTTACCATACCATATTTTACCATACCATACCTTACCATACTATACCATAGCATACCATACCATACCATACCGTACCATACTTTACCATACTTTACCATACCATACTTGACCATACCTTACCATACCTTACCATACCTTACCATACCATACCTTACCATACCATACTTTACCATACCATACCATACTTTACCATACCATACTTTACCATACCATACTTTACCATACCATACTTTACCATACCATACTTTACCATACCATACCATACCATATCATACCATACTTTACCATTACATACTATACCATACCATACTTTACCATCCATACTTTACCATACCATACTTTACCATACCATACTTTACCATACCATACTTTACCATACTTAACCATACCATACTTTACCATACCTTACCATACCTTACCATACCATACCATACCATACCATACCATACCATACCTTACCATACCATACTTTACCATACCATACTTTACCATACCTTACCATACCTTACCATACCATACCATACCATACCATACCTTACCATACCATACTTTACCATACCATACTTTACCATACCATACTTTACCATACCATACTTTACCATACCATACTTTACCATACCATACTTTACCATACCATACTTTACCATACCATACTTTACCATACCATACCATACTTTACCATACCTTACCATACCTTACCATACCATACCTTACCATACCATACCTTACCATACCATACCATACCTTATCATACCATACTTTACCATACCATACTTTACCATACCGTACTTCACCATACCATACCATACCTTACCATACCATACCTTACCAAACCATACCTTACCATACCATTCTTTACCATACCATACTTTACCATACCATACCATACTTTACCATACCATACTTTACCATACCATACTTTACCATACCATACCTTACGATACCATACCATTCCATACCATACCATACCATACCATTCCATACCATACCATACCATACCATACCATACCATACCATTCCATACCATACCATCAGTACAAGTCGAATGAGCCCAAACAGCATGAGTCTATGATGCGCCAAACCTGAGATCCAGTAGGGATCCCCAGGGTCCAGCATGAGGTCCAGATTTTGATACCGGTACCATCTGCTCATCAGTACAAGTCGAATGAGCCCAAACAGCATGAGTCTATGATGCGCCAAACCGGAGATCCAGTAGGGATCCCCAGGGTCCAGCATGAGGTCCAGATTTTGATACCGGTACCATCTGCTCATCAGTACAAGTCGAATGAGCCCAAACAGCATGAGTCTATGATGCGCCAAACCGGAGATCCAGTAGGGATCCCCAGGGTCCAGCATGAGCTCCAGATTTTGATACCGGTACCATCTGCTCATCAGTACAAGTCGAATGAGCCCAAACAGCATGAGTCTATGATGCGCCAAACCCGAGATCCAGTAGGTAGCCCCAGGGTCCAGCATGAGCTCCACTTTGTGATATTGGTCCCGACTTCCGAACCCGAGATGCAGTTTTAAAATTAATTATTAGTGTAAGACAGGATTACGGCTGCTATAAAGTCGATGTAAAAATAAATGCAAAAAGATGATTGAAGGCATTGAGAATTTCGTCAGCTCGGTAACTGAACCCATAGCTTAATTGGTAAAGCGATATCGAGCCCCGGTAAGGCGTATCGATGTTGGTTCAATTCCACTGGGTTGATTATTTTTTCAATGTTTTCAATGTTTGTATTTGATTGAATAACATACTAATGTATGAGTGGAATACCCACTTTAAAAAAATGTAAAATAATAAAGACAGGATTAATTTAGTTACACTAACGTTAATCTAATTAACTGTAATTCTTATTAAATTTTCGAGACGTTAGTGTAACTAATAGGTTAATTCTAATTGACGGTTAGTGTAATTGACGACGTCACAAAATCAATGCGAACTAACGTTAGTAAAAATTTTGTTAGTGTAATTGATTAGTTACGGAATTAATCTTCAATCTTCTTGATCAATTTTCAATTCTAATTGAAATTAACGGCCAACACTGGTTATATCTAATTTGGCCAGCTCTTAGTCAATTACATACTTAAACATTAATTTTGATACAAAATCGACCTACATAAAAAATAAAACAACACAACAAAAAGCGTCATCAACAATCTCAAGCCACTATTTTGCAACTTGTGTAAATATTCCAGTTTTATTCTAATTCAGAATTTGAAAGAGAATAACCGCAGTAAGGTTAGTCGACGGCTGTTCGCGATTAGACACGCTCGCCGGAACAATTTTTTAATATCCCCAAACAAGGAAGGCGAGGCGTTTTCCAGTTTGGAACTGTGTGGATGAGACTTTTTTTTGCGAAATTAAAGTCGGCAACGTTTCCAAGATTAAATTAATAACTTAACAGCAGCAATAATTAAATATTATTTCCGTCGAGATACTACAGAGTAGCCAGTACATACACGTACCTACAGAACTGGCTAAACTTAAGAATAATCTTCAGACAACAATTATGTGTACCTATACCTTTTGTAGATTATACATTATCAGTTTATATTTAAAACATAATTACTAATTTAATCGTTAGATAAATCAAAGCTACCTCAAATAAAATAAAAGTGTGTATTTTTATACGAAAAAGGGAATTATTCAAAAACTCCTATGTGTTATTGTTTATTAGTATCATTATTTTAGCAGTAGTCAATAGTGCTCTTGTGAAATAAACTACTTTATCTACACCGATATTATCATAACTTTCCTATAATATGTTCAGAAACGATGAGTTAACGATTTATATTAAGAAACCTGTATGTGTGGTGGATCGTAAAATTTACTTTACAATATCGATGTTCGATACTTTAATAACATTCAAATTTCGAACATCTTTTGGAATCGCCGATTCTGAAAGGAATCGGTATACCAGAAGACGTTCGAAATTTGAATGGAAGTAATTTAAGTATCGGTACTTATGACAATCGAGTTGGTCATGATTTGAAATCTAGTTGACCATGGAGGTGCAATAATGGCGGTCATTCTAATGAATCTCAACATGTTGAGGAGTTATAATATGTATGTAGATAAAGTCATGTATGCGACTTTACATAATTAGGCATTAAAACACTCATGTGATATTATTATAAAACTCACTTCGTTCGTTTTTATAACCACACTCATATTTTAATGCCCTTCATTATGTTGCAGTCACATAAACTACTATTAATTTAGTCCCTGCACGTAAATCCCGATATTTCTATATAATAAAAAAGGTTCCATATATGTTTTAATGAATTTATGTATTGGAATATTTGGAATCTGTTTAACTGTTTCAATTAAAATTGAATATGATATTTTTGACACAATTATTAAAGCTTCAAAAATATCATAATTAATTAGTTAAATACCAACGTGAGTTTAGTCTAAAGCAATCAGAATTAATAAAGTTAGAGTCCACCCTAATATAATATTCAGGTCATATCCACGTTAGTACGAACGGTAACCGAGAACTACTTTGACAGCTCTAGGAGTTTCGACATTTACATACAAATGCTACACTTGACGTCGCTCCTGTCAGCTGCCAATGTCAACAATATTAACCTACGCGTGTTATTTATACTGTGTACATGGACTATTATTTTTAGTCAACATTGCAGAACGACTTTATATTTTTATTTTAAAGTAGGTATTTGTTAAAGGTGCAGCTCAGATAGCGAGTACATTTAGTTTGTTTTTATTGGGGTTCTGTAACTTTTGTACCTGAAGGATGCCAAACTAAATTCTATTACTAAGCCTAAATTATCTGTAGGTATGTAAGCGGGCTAAATATCATGACTAATGAGATAAAAAAACATTTAATTCAAAATTAAAGAAAGTTCTTTATATGCCAAAATGTTTAGTTTTGTTAGTTTTAAAAAGGTGCGGAAGTACGGAACCCTATACTTTTAGTACTTAGTAGTCAACAGGAAAGTCATTTGAAAACTTGACTTACTTGACAGCTTACTGCTGCAATATGTTTTATTTAGTTCATAAATCATAATGTATTTACCTAGGTATAATACGATATTTATTGAAATATTAAAATAAAGTTATGACTTCTTTAACCAACATACAGATTATGGGAATTCATAGTCACGGACTTTATTTGTTGAGCTATTTACGGTTCAAGCTATTTTATTTTGTTTAGTCTATACTCAATGAAATGTCCATCAGGGTAAAGTGGACCCTACATGCCTGAACAATTAAGTCCGTTACCGCACAAATGTGTAGTATTTGTCTATTCCATAGTGTGTTAGGGTTGTAGCCGAGTATTAAAATAATTAAATCTAAGTTTCTAAGAGACTTCAAGATGTCGAAGGAAGAGCTTCTCAATTCGTCGGGTTTTTTTATGAATATACTAGCTTTTGCCCGCGGCTTCGCTCGCGTTAAATTCGGGGTAACATGTCTTTCCCAAAGTCCCATATAAAATTTCACCCCCTCTTTTAAGGGGTTGAGTGCAGATTTTCAAAAAAAAATGATGCACGATTTTTTGTTAGTCACAAATAGTCCGCATACCAATTTTTAGCTTTCTACCTTGAAAATTGCGTAATGCTCCATACAAACTTCCACCCCCCATTTTAGGGAAGGGGGGGTTAGAAAGAGACAAAAAGTAGCCTATGTCACTCTCCATCCCTTCAACTATCTCCACTTAAAAAATCACGTCAATTCGTCGCCCCGTTTTGCCGTGAAAGACGGACAAACAAACAAACAAACAAAGAAACACACACATACACTTTCCCATTTATAATATTAGTATGGATGTTCACCGATACTATTTGTAGTCGGCTAGACCGATTTGGAAAAATCTTTTTTGTTTTAAAGAGTTTCACAGTTGGTAACTGTCATGAGGTCAGAATCTGATGATGGGATCCTGGAGAAATCGAGGTAACTCTTCAAATTTTATAGGTAAACCTATAGTGATTGGAGTAGATATTTTTTACTGAAACTCGGGCATTTGCTTTTGGAAAGGTGGAAGCTAAGTGAAGTCGGTTCTTTTTGTTATATATTATATAAGCTTTTATTTTACTTAATATTTTGTCAGTTAGTTTTGTTGTTTTGCCAAGCCAGATTCGAACCACTTCCTGACGCCCCATTGAGCTGAAATTTAGCATAACTGCGTTACTTCGACGACAATATAATATTTTGATACCACTAAGCAGGTCTGATGACAGAGACCGAAGGTGGAAGAAGTACATGAAACAATGGAAGCTCATTGGTATTGTTAGAATCATCTAGTTGAGCAGTACTTAGATGACTTTTGCATGAAAAGTACAGTCGGCGTTAAAAGCTTGTATTAAACAATTAAATTAAATTAAAAAACTTTGTTTTAATAGAAAATTTTTAATAGCCAATCTTAAGTGGGACTGGGCGGGACACTTATGCCGAATGCATCCAGATCGATTGGCCAAATTGACGACCGATTGGACCCCACAGCAAGGCCGAGGCAGAGGCAGGCCAAAACGGAGATGGCAAGACGATCTGAACTCGTTTTGTGGCGATTGGCGGGAGCGTGCACTGAGCCGTGACGGGTGGCCCAAATAGGGGAGGCCTTTGCCCAGCAGTGGGACACAATAGGCTATTAAAAAAATAGAATATAAAACACTAATTACCTCCAAATTAATAAAACTAAGCAAATCTCTCTCTAACAAACACAAGTATAAGTAAATGGAGGATAGAATCAACCGATTATCGCCACTATTTTATTTATTTATTTAACCTTTATTGTATAATACCTGAAAATATAAATGGCGTACTACGTAGTCAACCATTGGGCCATACAGCAACTTATTATTTTTAATAATTAAGATTTGACAGACGTTTATGAACGCCATACGCATGCAATATTTTACGCACTATCCCAAGACTTAATCGATTCAGCAAAACAAGTTCCCTTCAAGTTCCAAAGCGTGAAGCAGTCGAAATATTTCGACATGTTTAATTTTTCCCAACAAAAGGCAAACGCGGGGTGGTTCCACAAACACGGATTTGCAATTAAGTTAGGGCCTGATTGGCAGATCGTTAGTCAACGCCGCGCTGAATGCGAACTGCGAACACCTCGATTATTGATGGCTGATGCCTGGGCCCGTGGTTTCCTAAGTAAACGTCAGGATAATAGGGCGGTTGAGTGTTATTGGCGTATGCAAAAATACCTAGCAACAGTGAAATAACAAGAATTCCTTAGCCAACTTTCATTGCCTTTAGCCCGTCCCATTTATTTCTTAGGTATCTGAAATGAAATAAAAACACTGAATTGACACCTACACTCATTTAAAAATGTACATCATAGGTTGGCTTCACCTTGATAATTGTTGTCTGGGCCAGTGTTTTCTTAAGTAAACGTCAAGATAATAGCGGTTGAGTTTTGTTTGCGAATGCAAAAATGACTAGCTTCGTCTTTGCCTTTCGGCATTTATTCCTTTTCAGAAAAAAAATACCGAAATGACAACTCCTGAAGCGTCACATATTGGCTTCATTTCGCTTTTAATGGCTAACGTTAGTAAATAATTTAATGTCAGAATATTAGTGTTTTTTAGGCGTACGCAAAAATATGTAGATACCTAGTTCATGTGAAATAACGTCAGAATAATAGGGCGGTTGAGTTTTTTTGTCTTTTGAAGAAGAAACTTTTACTGGACATTATCCCATGATCAAAGACGTTTATCTGAAAAGGATACTTACACTTAATTTACATACACACATATTATGAGTAATTTAAATATGTGCGTCACAAATTGGCTTCCGGCGATTATTGATGGCCGATGCCTGAACTCGTGATTTCCAAAGTAAACTTCAGGTTGATGGGCTATTTCTGGCGTAGGTAAAAATGCAATTTAGCGGAATAGCCAAAACTCCTTAGCCAGACTTTAATATCGGTCTTTTTATTCTTTGGTCAAAGATATTCGTCTGAAATGACAACTTATAATGTATCAACTGGCCTGGGTCATTCACGTGCTTCGTGGATCGGCTCTAGGTATATACAACTTCATAGTCTTCGTTCCCTTTGGAGTGACTATAATTATGTCTTGATTTAAGATTTAAGTGACCACACCTAATGTTCCTTTACATAAGTTATTTAAAAGTGTGCGTCACGTATTGACTTTGACTTTACCTAATTATTGACTCCCTTACCTATAAACCCACAGGAGAATAAAAATACACTTAATTCTTATTATATTTTAATGTTACTTTACCTTCAGTGACATACCGCACAGTTCATTTATTACCGCATAGAATCGTCACACATTATGATTGATCACTGTTCCAGCGAGTGGAGATATCGGGTACATTAGTGTTCCCGGCAATATCATTTTCACGTCCTCCTTGCACCCCTACTTCAATAATGGACAGGGAAATGTGTGGAGTTGAGAGTAGCATTTCATTAGAGGGCTGATTAATGGCCATAATCGCGCAGATGGCAGTAAACGCTTAAAAATAAATCTTTGGATATGTCAAAAACTTCACACAAGGATACTCCTCCAGACAAAATTGTCTGTAAACTTTAAGAAGGTTTCAAAATAAAAGATAGCATTATTAGGCATACTAGTACGCTAGTTTTACTTGCTAGTCATATTTTTAATCAAAACCTAATTATGTACAGTCAACACCAAAAATATGTCTACATTTTTTTACCTTATTAGTTATTACAAAGGAGTAAGGTGCAAAAGTGTAAAACATATTTATGGCTTTGACTATACCCTACTACCTAGGCTCGAATGGCATTTGGTTCAATGTCTAGTCCGAGGTATTGTATAACGAATTAATAATATGGTATTGTAAGAAAGAGTCCCCATTGCTGAGAAAGTCAAAGAAAAACGTTTACGTTGGTATGGACACATCCTTGGGCGTCCTCTAGACCACATGGTGCGAGTATCCCTAGACATACAAATAACGACGCGTGGACGTGGAAAGCCCCCAGCCACCTGGCTAACGACGGTCCAGAAAGACCTGAAAGACGCAGACATGAACCCGGATATCGCTCAAGATCGCCCAGAATCGAGAAAACGGCCAAGGAGAGCCGACCCCAGATCATTGGAAATGGCGCAGGTAGATCATGACGTATTGTAAGAAAGAGACCTATTATTAAAAAGATATATTGTTACCTAATTACTTAAATCCTGTTTCTTTTGAAGTGAAAACTTCTTTAGCGGCGCTGTGCACTTTTTGTGATGGGGAAAAAATGTTAAACTCGCGTCAGGGTCACGTGACCGTCAGATTCGTCAGGTTCAGTGTTGCCAATTTAGCACTTTTGGGGCTAAATTTAGCACTATTTAGACTGACTTAGTCCTAATTTTTTGCACTTAGCACTATTTTTAGCACTTTTTTGAAATCGCAATTTTATAAAAAATAATTTTCCAAAAGTTGATAAATTTTATTTGTAGTCTGTCAAACCAAAATTGTCAGTAGTAGTAGCACATAATAATATAGTATTACATAAAGATGCTTATCTTCCCTATAAAATCAGTTTTTGATAGAACTTTGAAATATGAACGGTGACACATGCGGTCTTCATACAATTTTGCCTTCGACTTTATGGGGTTGACAAGTCAAGTATGGAATTAGTTTGATTGCTAGACCTGCTCCAATCTGCCTCAATCTACCTAAGCTATCAGTAGTTTTAATACAAAACTAAATAAAGGTCTGATATATTACCTCATTTGCCCAATTTAACTGTAATTTTAGTACAAACAAAACTACTACTATAAACTACTTAAATATTTTATCTTATCTGCAAATAAACGAAGGGGATTTTGACAACCTCGTAAAGTATCCGATCACTAACCAAGGCCGTAGCTGTCACTTTGTGGAGTTGACAACACGGACCATTAGAGAACCGGACATTACTTTTGCTCTAATTCCCTAACCACAGTTGAACCTAATTACCGAGCAAAACAGTCGTTCATAAGTGACTAGAAAAAGCGGTCCGATAGAGAGTATAATATAAGGGGCGGTGTCTAGGTAGATTGGGGCAGATCTAGCAATCAAACTAATCGCGTACTTGTCAACCCTAGATGTCAGCCTAGGGAAGTTAGCCTTCTGTACGTAGTACTATTAAATTAAATAAGATCAATCGAGCTTCGCAAGTGAAGTTCAATCGATATTATATGACTCGCTTCATTGGAAGATATAATAAACACATTCGAATGGATAACTTTTTTTATTTAGCACTTTTTTAGCATATTTTTTTAAGTTTTAGCACTATTTTAGCACTTTTTAGGGTTCCGTACCTCGAAAGGAAAAAACGGAACCCTTATAGGATCACTTTGTTGTCCGTCTGTCTGTCTGTCTGTCTGTCTGTCTGTCTGTCTGTCTGTCTGTCAAGACCATTTTTCTCAGGAACGCGTGGAGGTATCAAGCTGAAATTTATATCAAATACTCAGGTCTATCCCTTAAAGCTGTGAAAAAATCAAACTTAAAAGCCAACGCAATCAAAAGATACAGTCGTTTATGCTGCAAATTTTAGAGTTTTTCGGCACTTGCAAAACCTACGGGGTACTTCCCGTGAACTCAGAAACTTGAAATTTGGCACGAAGCAACGTCATATAGCATAGACAATGGAAAAATTACAAAAAGTAGACATTTTTAGTAAAATCATACAAAAATTTTTTTTATTTATTTTAAACTTACTACCTTTTTCCTCGTAAACGCGTGGAGGTATTAAATTGAAATTCATGTCAAATACTCAGCGCTATAAGACCTTTCAAATGTAGCAAAACCAAACTTTTATGTCAACGCAATCAAAAGAAATTGCAATTTAAGTAGCTTATTTTGAAACTGAGTACTCGCAAGAAACTCAAAACCTAAAGGGTACTTCCCGTAAACTCAGAAACTTGAAACTTGGCACGAAGAAACTTCATATAGCACAGACAAAGGAAAAATTACGAAAAGTAGAAATTTTTAGTAAAATCATACAAAAAATATTTTTTGAAATTTTAAACTTACTACCTTTTTCCTCGTAAACGCGTAGAGGTATTAAATTGAAATAAATAAATAAACATACTACAACTTTTGCTTGTTATAGTTTTGTACGGAACCCTCGGTGCGCGAGTCCGACTCGCACTTGGCCGGTTTTTTGGTTGAAAATTCGTAAGACGGACACGTGACCTGATCGAATAAATCTATATTAATAATTCCGTCGAGGGGTACGGTAGACCCGAATGAAATTATACTCAAATGAAAAAGCGTAAAAAATAACAGTTTTGAATTGATGGGCAAAATTCGGATTGTCACGTATTTTGCATTTAAAAGTGTTAATTTAATGACAAATGGTGGGCCATATTACATATTTTAGTGGTTGACAACTTGACAGTGAGGGGTGCGTTCGGAAATTGTGAACTATGTTTACGTCCGGCATATTTGACAGGTTAGTTGGTCAAAAGGAGGACGAAAGTAAATAAATTAAGAAAACCCGGCTGACTGACAAGGCAAGAAAAGCATTTGACACACGACAAAATATATTCTTACAGAAATTAGTTTTCTTTTCACTGAAATATAGGTAAAGCCTGACCAGAAATATATGATTATTGTCAAGAGGGCGCTATTATTCTCATTTATATGGCAACAGTTCAGTATAGCCATAGAGCGTATTATTTCTCTATGGTATAGTGACATCTTGATTTGTTTACCTGTCAGCTCTGATGTTAATTTAAAAATGTTTCACAGCGAAATAGTTCCATTTCCCGAGCGTATTATTTGCAGCTGTTTATTACATACACAATTTACAATGTTTCGCTCTTGACTATGAATAATTTTGGGATATTTTTGTCTTGTATTATTTAATATTCAACACTTTACTGTAATTCAAATAAACCGCGACAATGACACTGACAGCCGACACTGATCACACATGCATATCATTCTGTCAGTAAAATAATTGCCAGTGCAAGAAATTAGTTCCAATGATAAATTATTAAATCATAAAATTATACTGATGATTAAAGCAATTCGTGCAAAATTATTCCCTAACCATTCCAAAATATCAAAAATGCACGAAGTTAACATTCAAGTTTTCACTTCTGCCGGCACTCCCGGAGTGCCACCCGTTGTTTTTTTTATATTGTATGTGTGTTTACTTTTGGTGCACAATAAAGCATTTTATTATTAAGCGACTCTATGCCAGTATTATTCCGAATGCACGAGAGCGAGACAGTAGCGCTAAAACGGAGAAATAACTAACTACTTCTCAATTGTAGCAATAGTTTTTAACAAGTGTGTTATAAATATTTTGAAGTAACTAAGTGCAATAAGTAATTGCATGGATAAGGACATAAAAAAAATTAAAGTGCCTAAGAGATCATTTTAATTCGCGCCACTTACAGCCTCACCGTTAAATACCTAACCAGGGCCTAAGGTTACGCTTAAGGGGTTAACCTTTAAATTTGAAATATATATGCTTCAAATATCAAGCTCCACTAACAACAGGTTCTTTGAAAGTCATCCTCTAAGCTAAGGACTGAAAACAGTTTTATTGATTATAGTTACGCGACCGGAGGCTAGTTGCTCCATAAAAATTCAAAACTTATTCCACCAACTGCCTGAACATAATCCCACTTTAATTCCAACTAGTGAAACAATTCAGGATTCGTAAATCACAATCTGAAGCAACAGTCCGGTGTGCGTGATTCTAAACAAAACACGGCCGCTCCAAGAAAAACAGCGACGACTGATTTACGAGACAATATTCATTCGAGAAATGTGGCCAAGCAAAATTAAACACGAAAATAGCAGATTAACATAGATTTGCATACCAGGGACGGCTACTTGTATCTTGGAAAAAATGTCTTTCCATATCAAATTACCAGAGCTCGGAAGCATGACTCGCCCAAAGGCAAAGAATGATGGCGAAGGAATAAGTGTTATTCATTATTTGCATACACTAAAACCACTCAACCGTTTCTGTTATACTGATATTTACTTCACAACGGCAACTGACAATAACAAGGACAGCTATATAAATAAGTTCAGTAGAACCCGCTTAATACAATGACGATCTATACGATTTCTTGCATAATACGTCGCTACAACTTGAATTACCTCAGAACAGTCCCGCATAAAGGATGGTTAACGATGTAGCGTTCCGCGTCCAACACGACACTTCCGAAACTTCATTTTGTATAGAGAACATCACGTGACCTCCGAGGATCACGTGGCGCTTTGTATACAAAATGAAGTGTCGAAAGTGTCGTGTAGGATCCGGAACGCTACAGTGTGAACCATCCTTAATACGCTTTCCCGCCTAAGATGCGTTTTTGGCTCGGTCCCTTCAAAATCGTTTTTAGCGAGTTTTACTGTATAGTAAAACTAGTGTAAAAAAACTACAAACTATAAAGCCTCTTTACAAAAGATACTCTGGCTCGCCGTAGAGCGTTTTATAGAAAAACAAAAGATATGCTGATTTGCCGAATCATGTTTATTTGAGCACCCACAAGGTATTGTTCTATATTTAAAAAATACTTGCATTAATCACTTTGATCTCCATAAGATTACTTAAGGAATTGATGACAGTACCAGTAACACAACACTGTAATCTCTTGAGTCTATAGGAATTGGGACGAGTAGGAAATACAAGCGGGTCACTTCGTGCAGAATATTTCGTACAAAGTGACTATTTTTCTTTGTCCGCGAAACTCCTTGAACTCAGAACCCGCGATTTCCTTGCAAACGAGATGATAACAAGAATGATGATTTTTTTCGCCCCTTCTAGCTCAATGACCCCTTGGTCGATCCTGCTCATATACGAACTCTCAAATTATATGTATCTCTGCTACAACCCCAACAAATTTCATGAAGAGCAGAAAAGCGTTACTAAAGTTATTGCGGAACAAACTCTCAAAATCAAAAAGCCATCGAAATGCCGAAACGTCCCAGTAGCCAGAAGTTGTTTGTAAGAACTTGGTTCGCTTACGATCCGCTCGTTCGATTAATATTGTGATTCCTTCTTACTGCAACCCGTGTACCATCATAATGATGTAGGTATTACGTAAACGAGTCCAACTGCCTTCTATCGATATTTGCCCGAAATTAATTTCCAAAAATATAAAGCCGTCTTTGAGCGCTCCATATGACACGGAGGGAAGAGTAATTATTGTTATTCTAATGGTTCTACATTCCCCATTGTAAGGAGTCCAGCATCGAAGCCTTGATTAATGGTTGTGCAGTGAGGGGCAGCGCGCGCTGGGGCGCACAGGGAGCGAGGTATTTTTACAAGTTTTGATTTTAATGTAAAATTGTAGACTACCGGTTTACTACATTTAGGGCATTCAATGTTAGTGTTAATTTAACATTTCATTGTTTTTTTTATGTAAGTGTAAGCCGATTATTCTTAAATTATTGTATATTTTATATAAATGTATTTATAACAAAAAAATAATACATTTTTCTTGAATTTATGGGCCTCTTTTTATAATAAATAGAAATTTTTATTTATTATGTTTTATTGTTGACCATAATACTACCGAAAAAATAAAATAATTTTTTGTCCACTTAGCTTGTTCTGGACGTGCTACCGTTTTTTGGCTCACCACCCAGGTGACGCTACCATGTGTGACGTTAAGTGTGATTATTATAGATTTTAATGAAGTAAACCAGAAGCATTTACTTCATTTGTACCAAAAATTAAAGTTGTACATGTTCAAAGATTTTTTACAGTATTATCGAAAAAATACAAATGTTAGCAAAACACATTGTGATCGCTCGCTGCAGTACCACCCCTTGTAGCGAATTTACTCGCGGTAGTCGATATTGATTGAGCCATCTAAATAGCACGTTTGATTTAATCGAACTTTGTAAATTTCCAAATGTGAAAAGTGAAATGCAAATTTTGCTAATGCCAATCTAACCTCCTAGATTACAGATACCTTAACAGTAGCAGGCCTCCCCACGACCATAGAACCCTTTTGCAGTCTGTTTAAATGTTTTTCTACGGTTCACAAGGAAAAGAAAAGCGAAATTAGTGCCGACTTGCCTAAGAATTGATGTGCACTGACACTACAAACAGGGCCTTAACAAAGAATTTATTTAAAATAATTATAGGAAATCCGTGTAAACTCCTTATAACGTCCTTCCTTACAACGTGAAACTTTCTATATCGTATAAATAAATTCAATTTAACTGGTTTACCTTAAAACCCATACATTAATTTATAGCGCAACATCAATTCTCTATTACGAAGAGATATGTTCATAGTTAGCCGTCAATAATAAAATGTTACCAGCTTTTCTGTTTACAAAAAGCACCGACAAAATTTTGGTAGTGAGCAAGTTTCTAAGAAAGACAAATTAAGGTCTTAACCAGCAGGTTTTTTATTATTGTTTAATTGTTTATTGCCGGAAACACGTGTGCCTTTTCTCTTAGATTACCACTGTCTATTAGAATGTTGACCTCAACAGGTGTGTTTCGCCACTGAGGACTTTTCGCCCTCTCGCACTTACACCAACTTCGTAAACCATTCGTAAACCAACTGCGACACTGTTAACATGGCCAGTAAAAGAAAAGTGTTGTGTGTATGAAAAAGCGTGTTTGATACATTCTATAGAAAAGGGAGAGAAAAAAAGTGATGCTTCAAGACGTTTAGGACTAAGTGTATCTACTGTTGCTACGATTTGGAAAAACAGGAGAAAAATTTTGCAGGCCGAACTGGAGGGAAAAACTTCTAAAAAGATAGCAGGAAGCCTAAATTCGAAAATTTGGATCAAGCAATTTTGTCGTGGTTTAAAAATCAGCGCCAGAATAAAGTTCCCATCTCGGGGCCAATTGTTAAGGCCAAGGCTAAAAAGTTTGCCGAACAACTAGGCATCACTGTCCCACTGTGGATATTACCTATAGTAAAATGAATGGAGAGGTACGAGATATTGATGTGATCAAAGATTGGATTAATGAAGTGTGGCCTAAGTTAAAGGAAAAGTCTCTGCAAACAACATTTTTAATGGTGATGAAACTGGACTTTTTTTCAAGATGACGCCTGACAAAACTTTTGGATTCAAAGGAGAAAAATATGTAAGAGGAAAACTCTCTAAAGAGCGTATTATCATTCTAGTAGCTGCTAATATGAGCGGCACAGAAAAAAGAAAGCTATTAGTTATAGGAAGTTCAAAAATTTCTCGGTTTTTTAAGAACATTAAACAGTTACCAGTAACATATAAAGCCAACGAATCAGCTTGGATGACATTGAAACTATTTGAAGAGGAAATGAGAAAATGGGATGCTGAATTGAAGCATCGAAAAATTCTGCTTTTAGTAGATAATTGTCCTGCTCTATCATATCAGATCTTAGAAACATAGATTTAGCATTTTTTCCAGCTGTTACAACCAGTATCTTGCAGCTGATGCAGAGTGTGATCAAAAGCTTTAAGGGGCACTATAGAAGAAAATGTTTGATGGATCTGATCGAAACTGACGGAAAGGAATCGATTAATATACTTAAAGCAGTGAACTTTATGTCGACAGCCTGGGAAGAGGTTACAGCATCAACGATACGACATTCTTTTCGTCACGCTAAACTATGTGACAGTCAGACAGTGGAAACGGATCAGTTTGATACTGACGACTATCTGCCATTGAGTGAGTGGATTAAACAGTTCAACGTACCGGCAAATATTTACAAAAATTTACATACATTCGAAAATATCGATCAGGACCTGGCCACAAATTCTTCACTTACTGATGAAGTAATTCTCGAAAAGTTCGTACTGTTTAATGAAGATGATTCCACCATATCACAAAACATGGATCAAAATACATAAAATAATTCAAAATAAATACTGGCACCACAAAAGACATCTGACAAAAATAACAGACTATATATAATTTAAGATATGGAATTGAATGTCATTTTAAAACCAATTTTAATAAAAGATTTTGTAATTGGTGTGCATTTAGTTGTTTTACTTTCTTCACTCCATATAACGAAAACTCTCTAAAACGAAAAGAAACGGTCGGTCTCTTGAGTTTCGTTATATAGAGTTTACACTGTATATTATATACAATGCAAGGCACTGCATGTCGCCGAGGATCGTCGTAGATGGCGGCAAATAAACAGATAAATTTTCAGCAGGAGTTACTCAAGCAAGACTAAGTAAATCAACACAAAAATAAGGCAATAAGATAAGGTTCCAAATTGAAAATTGTCGGTTTCTTGCCTGCAATATTAAAGCATTATACTCATGCAGCGGTGTAGCAGTAGCAGTTACAATTTTACATGCTTGTTTACTTGTTTTATTAACTTGTTAAATTGTACTTTTACGCGTGTTTGACCATTCAGTCACGTAATTTTATATTTTTGTTACGGCTATAATTTATACATAAAAAAATTATAATATCAGAATTTTTAATCCAACAGTATCTACTCGTAAAGAAATATTCACAAAAAGACAATAGAAAAAAAAAGGATTTTTTATATTATAAAGTCATAATATTGTAAACTTATATGTAGTTTAAATAATAATTTATTTCAACATACTTATTAAAAATATTTCTAACGGGTTACTCAAGCAATTTAAGTCGATTATTGCTCGACATGTATGCATTGCAACACATACAATGCATGCAATGCATTGTAAGTATGTGTTGCAATAATCGACTTAAATTACGTGAGTAACCCATTATAAATATTTTTAATATGTTAGTCTCACGAAAATTTTGCAGTTATTTCAACATAATTACAACACTAAGTGGTCTTAAGCCAGTCCTTGCTCTAGCTAGGTCACTATAATAGGTAGGTATCTAAAAGTATTTAAAAGTAACGTATTTGAAGTCTTTGTATTTTGACGTAATCTCCACATCAATCACACTTTGTAGTGTAATAGTACTTTGAATGAATGAATGAGTCGATTATTTGCATTAAACAAGCGTACATGAAGGTGTTATAGTAGTTTATGTAACTGTTACGTAATAAGGATCCTTAAAATACGAGTGTGGTTTTATGAAACTCGCCTGCGGCTCGTTTCATAATAAGATCACACAAGTGTTTTAAGGCCTAATTACGTATAGTTGCATACACTGCTTTATCTACACTCATATTATTTATCTTAAATGCGGTGTTCGGAAACCATAGAATGACCGCCATTGCACCGCCATGGCCAACTCGATTGTGCCGGCGGCGGTCGGGCGAGCGCGTGTCGGCGGACGCGCGGGCGCGTGCCGGTGTACATTATGTTATCAAACTTCATAAGCTATCAATATTTGAGCATGTAAGGTAAAAATTACGTTACTGCCACAGATAAAAAGCAGATCATAGTAAAATCGGTTGTGGTAATGCTAGCCATTGCCTATCGTTTTTGAACACGTTTTAGAGGACTTACAATGTGAGTGTAAATAAACAGGTAAATTTTCAGCAGGAGTTACTCAAGCAAGACTAAGTAAATCAACACAAAAATGAGGCAATAAGATAAGGTTCCAAATTGAAAATTGTCGGTTTCTTGCCTGCAATATTAAAGCATTATACTCATGCAGCGGTTTAGCAGTAGCAGTTACAATTTTACATGCTTGTTCACTTGTTTTATTAACTTGTTAAATTGTACTTTTACGCGTGTTTGACCATTCAGTCACGTAATTTTATATTTTTGTTACGTCTATAATTTATACATAAAAAAATTATAATATCAGAATCTTTAATCCAACAGTATCTACTCGTAAAGAAATATTTACAAAAAGACAATAACGGCCTCCTAGCCTAGTCGGTAGTGACTCTGCCTACGAAGCAGGAGGTCCCGGGTTCGAATCCTGGTCAGGGCATTTACTTGTGTGTTTATCACAGATATTTGTTCCTGGGTTATGGATGTTTTCTATGTATTTAAGTATTTATCCATATTTATCTATTATATATATCGTCGTCTAGTACCCATAACACAAGCCTTATTGAGCTTACCGTGGGCCTAGGTCGATTTGTATAAGATTGTCCTATAATATTTATTAAAAAAAATAAAAAATAATAATAAAAAACAAAAAACAATAGAAAAAAAAGGATTTTTTATAATAAAAAGTCATAATATTGTAAACTTATATGTAGTTTAAATAATAATTTATTTCAACATACTTATTAAAAATATTTCTAACGGGTTACTCAAGCAATTTAAGTCGATTATTGCTCGACATGTATGCATTGCAACACATACAATGCATGCAATGCATTGTAAGTATGTGTTGCAATAATCGACTTAAATTACGTGAGTAACCCATTATAAATATTTTTAATATGTTAGTCTCACGAAAATTTTACAGTTATTTCAACATAATTACAACACTAAGTGGTCTTAAGCCAGTCCTTGCTCTAGCTAGGTCACTATAATAGGTAGGTATCTAAAAGTATTTAAAAGTAACGTATTTGAAGTCTTTGTATTTTGACGTAATCTCCACATCAATCACACTTTGTAGTGTAATAGTACTTTGAATGAATGAATGAGTCGTTTATTTGCATTAAACAAGCGTACATGAAGGTGTTATAGTAGTTTATGTAACTGTTACGTAATAAGGGTCCTTAAAATACGAGTGTGGTTTTATGAAACTCGCCTGCGGCTCGTTTCATAATAAGATCACACAAGTGTTTTAAGGCCTAATTACGTATAGTTGCATACACTGCTTTATCTACACTCATATTATTTATCTTAAATGCGGTGTTCGGAAACCATAGAATGACCGCCATTGCACCGCCATGGCCAACTCGATTGTGCCGGCGGCGGTCGGGCGAGCGCGTGTCGGCGGACGCGCGGGCGCGTGCCGGTGTACATTATGTTATCAAACTTCATAACCTATCAATATTTGAGCATGTAAGGTAAAAATTACGTTACTGCCACAGATAAAAAGCAGATCATAGTAAAATCGGTTGTGGTAATGCTAGCCATTGCCTATCGTTTTTAAACACGTTTTAGAGGACTTACAATGTGAGTGTAAATAAAATAGTTTTCTTTGTGCCTTAATTTCTTGTTTTACTAAGACTGGCGTACAAAAATAACTAAGTAATCACTAAATTAACTATGTACAAGATTTAACCTAGACTTACACTAAGACTATTTACAATTCATTTTTATTAGATAATAATAAGAAAAACAAAATAATTAACAATTATAGGTACTCTTTTACAAACATAGCCTGGAATTAATTTCATTAATTATATTATTACAATTAGTTAAATAGTATATATATAATATTTACAATTCGTTAAATAGTAATTTATAGAATAATTAAAAGTATCAGTTAAATGTTTCTTAAAGCTATGTAAGTGTAATTCTTTAAATTCATCATAAAGAATGTTGAATATTTTGATCCCCATACAGTAGACATGTTTTTTAGGTAACTCTAAATTAGTTCTAGGCATTAGCAACATCATTCTATGTGTCCCTCTTTGGGAGTGGGTGGTCATTACATTAAACAGTATCATAGTTATACCTGCACATAGTAAAAGTAACAGTGTCTTTTTTAGTTTTTTACCAATATGAAGCTTTCCTCGTTGCTCTCAGTGTACCCCGCCATTGATGGTATCGCCGCGAGAGATTATACTGCGCGTGTTTGCACCGAGGCCTATGGAGCTGGACCCCGGGGCCTGGAGCCCCCTGAATACTCTGATAACAGCTGATCAACGAATATTTTTAAATCGTACTTTGCTGTAGAATCCACTGGTATCAGGTAGTAAGTAGCCATCGAGCATTCAACACAAATTTGTCACATGGCGATTTTATTCCTTGTCGTAAAAAAACGTCACCCTAAATTTTAGTTTTGCTGTCGTTTTCTTTTAAATTTGACGAATTGTACGTACAAAAACGATCAATGATGTTACGTTTTACCAAATAATAAAAATAAAAATAAATATAGGTACAGTTAGCTGCAGAGAAAAAGACTCCCCTGCTTACAAACTTTGTATGCAGCGTGGGCCTTTTTCTCTGCAGCTGACCCGGACCTATTCGGTTCTTATGATATATTTATACTTATACTTCTTTGTAATAAGGCCCAGAAGTGTAAACATATATTTGACTTCGACCACACCTAATACAAGTTATATCGTATTTAATAAAATAAACCAAGTTTTTCGCGGAATTAAAAAAAGTAGAAGTAGTCACAAAAGTTGTATAATGGCATTAAATAAAAACCGGCCAAGAGCGTGTCGGGCCACGCTCAGTGTAGGGTTCCGTAGTTTTCCGTCCGTCACAGTAAGTGTCCCCACTTAAGAGTTAATAACACCGCCATGTAGCATATGATACGAGAGTTCCACGTACAGCGACATCTATCGGCAAATTAAGTAAACTATTGCGCGCGAGCTTAAAGTATGGAAGATGATTTTTATTGAATAATTCTTTATTGCGTGAACCGATTTTCACCGTTTTTACTTTATTTGAAAGCACGTCATTTCATTGTAATTTTGTAGAAATTACAGGTACAATAAACACCTGCTTATACGGTTAAATTACAAACTTAGTTCAGAAATTATTTTGTAATTTTTTTTCAAAAACTATTCAACCTATCAAGTTCAAATTAATTTTCCTAGAAAGTTTTTATAAAGTTCTACTTTTGAGATTTTTTTCATATTTTTAAAACTTATGGTTCAAAAGTTAGAGGGGGGGGGACGCATATTTTTTTACTTCTGGAGCGATTATTTCCGAAAATATTTACATTATCGAAAAATGATTTTAGTAAACCCCTATTCATTTTTAAATACCTATCCAACAATATATCACACGTTAGGGTTGAAATGAAAAAAAAAATCACTCCCCACTTTACGTATAGGGGAGGTACCGTAATAAAAAAAAAATTTCCAATTTTTATTTTACCACTTTGTCGGCGTGATTGATATACATATTAGTACCAAATTTCAGCTTTCTAGTGCTAACGGTCACTGAGATTACCCGCGGACGGACGGACGGACGGACGGACGGGCAGACATGGCGAAACTATAAGGGTTCCTAGTTGACTACGGAACCCTAAAAAGTCAATGCAAGCAAAGGGATGAAGACGTAACGTCTTTGTTTCTTAAAAACCTTAACTTTGCTTTGCGATGCCGATGTTTTATCTAAGCCTCTTTTTGTGAAAAAGTCGTAATTATCCTTAAACATGCCATTGTCCTATTTTTAGCTTTGTTGTCAAATATTGGTCAAGGTTGTGCAAAACAATGATGTCGCAAGTTTTTGCAAAAACGAAGGGTGCTGTAAAACGAACGGATTTTGGGGAACCTGGCAACTTTCTAAAATGTTCCTGTTATTTATTTGAAAAAATACAAGACAGTACGAATTTCTTGAAAATAATTTAATGCTTAGATACTAGCTTAAAAATATGTAAGCATATTAATAATACTTGATTGGTTTTCTTGTTATTTAGAAAGAGCTCAAAGAGAACCAGCCCAGGATGATGAGGACCCCTTTGATGTTCCTTACAGTGAATCATCCTTTTAAAATAGGGTCGGTAACGCGCATGTAACACCTCTGGATTTGCAGGCGTCCATAGGCTACGGTAGCTGCTTACCATCAGGCGGGCAGTTATTTTTTAAGACAGCTTTTATCTTTATACTTAAGTATACCTAACTATTACCTATACACAAATATTTAATATATATTGAATAAAACACTTAAAATATAAATCCCCTATTTAAATTCAATAACGTAAGAGTACAGGGACTACTATAATAATAGCTGTTGTGATACAAAATTTACGAAATGAACATTATGTATATGAAAAAAATACGTTACTGTTTCTTCTATCATTTTGAAACATTACGGCAGAAAAAAACAATTCTTGATACAAGGACAACAGTAGAACAGTGTCACAATCATCATATTATTACTGTGTAAATACGCAGTAGCATTCCCGTTGCCGTAATTTTATGTAAATTTTACGTTTACAATATTTGTGCTAACAACGTTTCAACGGTACTATCCCGTTCCGAGATCATAAATCTCCGATCAGCTAGACCGTTGCCAAGTTGACAAAATAATACGAAACAATGTTCCGATTATTGTTCAATTGTCAACATTAGGTGAGACTAAGTTGCTTTGTTTTTCTTTGTGAACAAATTATGAGCGGATGTTGCGTGTGTCTTGTACACGTCAATATTTGACACCTGAAAGAAAGGTAGGTATACTATTATCTTATATTTATGTTTATGACTATGACTATGCGATATTTTATATCTAAAAAATTAGATTAAATTTTAGTAGGCTACCGGACTTTCACGCGTGACATTTAAACGATCCACGTGGCATATTGCGAATTATTCATAAAACATAAGGAACTCAGTACTTAAATATGTCCTTAATAATAATAGCACTAATAAATAATAATGAATAATATGTACACGTTCTATAAGAGCTAAAAGGCTCAAAAAAAGAACCAACTTTCAGCCGGGAATTCGCAAACGCTAGCAGGTAGACGTTTACAACTTGGCGGCGTCTTCACAAGCGTGATTTTTAGAAAGTACTTTATTGTTTTAACACCCCCAATAAAACGGCAAAACATGTTTGTATTTCCTAAAGAAGCCGCCTTCTGTTTACTACCGACTCGTTTGACGTGCCGCCAGTTTTAGATATTTACAATAGTGCACGTGAGTTTGAAACTTAAGTTATTAGAAAAGAGCACGCTGATAGATAGTATTGTGTAGTAGCATTTGTTTTTATTGGTACCTTTGGGTATAGATAAGACTGACCTGTAGTCCAAATTCTTTTGAACGACGAGAAAAGAAGTTTGCCACTGTCAAAATTAAAAGTTTTGGTTTGGAATGAAGTATTACTTTCTATCGCCGCGCATTTTGAAGGTATGAAGCATGTTTTTTTTTTATTTAACGTCTAAGCTGACCCAGTCTGCACAAAGCCGACGCGACAGATGTCAAAAACCTTTTTTGCGCAAACCATAAATTAAATAAAAAGATCCAAAGTAAATACCAACGAAAAGGCCCGCGGCAAAACCAAATACAATATTCTGAATAAGCCATCGATTGATTTCGTAAGATTAATGGTGTTACATTGTCAGCGGCACTGTATGACGGAAACGGTCGAATTTGCGCAAGCGAAATGTGTTTTATGCCCCTTATATAAGAACTAACAAGCCTCATTTTTGAAATCTTTTTAGTTGACGGAGCAATGAATGGTGCAGTGTTTATCCAAGATCTATATACAATTTCAACTTTATCCTCAATATGAAAAAGTTCATTCTCCGTCGTTTCAGCTGTTAAAACTTAGGACATTTTAGTCTTCAGTAGAGATGCTACGATTGAAATAGGTTTTAGAATTCGGTGTGAAATTGAAATTAAACTTTTTTATCGTCAGTAGGGCACAAGGTGGAATATTGCTACGGTTAATCTGATCATTAAATATTTATTTGTTAGGCTTCATAAACCTATATTTGTATTTAGATTGAGCTTTAATTTTAATGGCTTTAAAAGTTAATGGATTGAGCAAATATTATGGGGAAATTATTTGCTTAAAGAGTACATGATTTATTTTATAAGCAAGGTTGGAGTGAAATGCTGGTAATTCAATAAGGTACTTACGTAACAGCATTTTTGTTAGTTACTTGTATCTAGGCAATTCAATACTAACTTAAATGTACCTATGCGTCTTAAAATCTTATATGTGTTAAACACAAATTATAAACAGATTTCCTAAAAAAAGGTGGTTTTCAATTACCTGTTTTTTTTAATCAAGTATTTAATTTAACAAAATTTTAATTTAAGAAAAAATATAAATTTAATTATGAGCTGATACATTTTTAAAAAGGTCCGTGATTCCGTTAGCAATCATTTAAAATATACTTCGTGACTAGATTTCACTCAATCTACAGAAACTTGAAATGTATACAAGCTTACAGTTTCCCTTTCTCTAATTCCTTTCACATAATTTGGATGAAAACTAATAAAAGCCGTTCCACAATGCCGTGGGTGTGCGCATGTAGAATTGTATTGTGAACAGATGCGAGGTCGGGAGGAGTACAAAGCGTGCATATGTCGCGCGACTCGCTATTGGGCGTTGAAAAACGCGAACGTGGCGTGACTTTGCACTTTAAGTACGTGTTAGGTATACAGACATACGTGTAAGACGTTGACGTAGGGGTTTTTTAATTTGCGTTTTACCTAGGCCTGCTTCGTAAATTATTTAGCGATAAGTTGTAACTTAAGCCCAATTGTTGATTTTCTGTCTATGTGTGTTAATGTAATTTTAGTATAATATAATATAGTTTTAGTATATGCATTTGTACATAATAGGAGTAAAAAAATTAAACCTCAACTTCTTACACTTTTATTTAATCAAACAAAAATAGGCTATGGACGTGAATGAATGTATGTGTCCACTTGTTTCCTTAACATTTTTTTCTCAGCTGCAGTAATTGTATATACAATAATATTTAATAAATATATTGACAATACAGAATATGTATTATTTATAATTATTTTTAAAGTAGAGCAATCTGAGCCTATATTCTCATAGCAGTCATAGTGTAAGCGCGATAGCCTCTAGTTCTCGGCTACTCGGGCAAACCAGTGATTATAGATCTACAGATACAGTAGCAACTGATCGTATTCGGGGATTAATCTTAAACTGGATGGACTAAATGATTGGTTTCGTCCTGTTTGTTAGGGATTGTTCTAGGCAAGGTTAATTTAAAATTGTATGTTTTCTTCCGGGAAGCCTATTAGAAAATTTAAAAAACCATAGTATTTAGTTATCACTTGCACTATGTACTTGCAGCTTCGCAACTCATTTCGCTCGCAATAAGTACCTATCTACGAGCAAAATATACTCCGACCTGTAAAATTAAGACCTGTTTAAAAACGTGTATAAATACTAAAATCAAGATTTAATGTAATCCAGGAATTACATTTAGTAAAATAATACGGCTTAATCAAGCTCTCTGAATTTCAAATCTTCTGCTGTCACATGGTGATTTTTGAAGGCGCAACAGTCGGTTCAGAGTCGCACGCGCACGGCCGCATACTGCGCTTTTGTGCGACCCCGATTGAACTGTTACGAGATGAGCTATGTTCTACACGCTATACAGGATGCGATTTGCCTTGTTCGACTTCTGGAAACTGTTTTCTGAAGTCTTACTAGAATTTTGGTGCTACCACAAATTCAAATGTACGTTTGAGAGAAAATCGTGCTTGACGTGTTTACAAATTTGGCTTAAGTAATTTGTTTAGGCCAGTGTCTATTGAGATTTTTATAGCGACAATACCTACAAGTAGGGAGGAAACAGCCATAAACATTAATTAATATGACGACGTGGTCTTTAGTAGACACCTACCTATATGCCATAATGCTAACACGATTGTGTCATCATAATGCTTCGTGCAGGTGACATAATCCTAGGTATACACATCGATTGGTTGAAATCAGAGAATCTTGAAAGTAGGAAGCTTCAGAGCTGTTTTGTTATCAAGACTTAACAAATTTTGTCAAATAAATAGTTAGTTAAGTAAGTATGAAAGCGATATTCGTTTTAAAGAACATCATAACACGATTTCTCTTATTGTTTTTGCGAATGCGAATTTAGAAAATATTCATCCTGTATAAAATCCAATCGCCAGCGCAGCGCAAGAACGCGGCTTTACACTAAACCAATAATAGAATAAAATCAATCTATACACCCTCTCCACGCACACCACCACAGATCAATCAATGATTCCCCTATACACACACGCGCACATAAGCAATCCAAAATCGGCTATCGGCAATATTGGCATTGTAAACATTTATAGGATATTTGCAAACTATTTCGACAAACGCTAAAACTGCACCCGTCTCTCTCTCTTACAGCCGAGGGTGAATGAGTCGGGAGCCAATGAAAGGGAGACGGGCGATCGGTTTTACAACTTCGCAGAGGGACAATGGCGACGCTATTGTTGAAAGTACCCCAAACTTTTTTTGGGTCACATAAAAGTATTACATTTGATGGGGACGTGCTGCCTGCATTCACTTATTGCATTCGTTTCGCAGTCAACATAGAAGAAGGATCGTCGCCCACGCAGTCCGTTTTAGTGCTAAATCTATGCAGTGATCTAGTGGCAGTGAGTGAATAAGTGAAACCATGACGTCAGCGGCCACTACTAATCGTGCGCATGACATGTGGAATAATTGTGCCGACGTGAACAATCACGGTGACTTACAAACGAAGCAATACAACTACAAACAATACCCTATGATGCCAAGCTTGTATAATTACGAAAACAATGCTTACACTGGTAACGCGGACTACTATCCCCCATACGTGCAAAGTGCTGACTTCTATAAAGCTTACGAAAACGATGATCAAACTGATACTGTAGTCAAATCAGAACCGGGTAATTGGCAAAACTATCATTCAAATTACACCGATAGTCATGCTAATATGGAAATGGTGAATAGGTGGAGAGCAATGAACTATTACAGTCAACAGCAGCAGCATCAGGCTCCTTACGGATACAATCAGAGAAGTAATACAATGCCTAATCAAGTACCCGTAGATACTCGTAGCGTGGAGAGAGAGGATGCGCGATCTATCAATTCACCAGGTCAGTGCAGTTTACCAGAAACTAGCTACGGATCCCCGCAAAGTGCAACAAGTGCTAAGCCACCCAGCCCTGAGGCAGATTCAGGAAAACTTCGGGCACTGCTGTCAAAACCAAAGAAAAATGAACCATACAAATCGTACACGCAAGAAATATTGCACCGTATGATGAACCAAGCGGATCCAATCACGGACTGGGAAAAAAAGAACGAAATTAAAGCGGATAAGGAATGCAATTTGTCGCAATTTCATGGTGGATACGAGAACGCGGAAGGTCAGACGTCAATCAAGAGTGGTGGGGCGGCGGCAAAAGAAGCGCAGTCATCGGGAGTCGAACCCTGTCAGGACGTGACGAGGGTCGAGGCAGGCGGGGACAATGCGGATTACACCGACGCCAAAATGGCCGCTGCAGCCGATGTGCAGGGATTCTACCCGTGGATGAAGACTATTGGCGGTATGGTACTATATTTTATATTTAAGAAAATAAATGGGTATAGTAATAATGCGAATAGAAACTGTATTAAACTCACGTCCGTCACTTTAGCGATATTTTATTATCAAATTAAAACCATTTATTGTACACTTCAAAACCTATAAGATATGTTACTGAAATTCGCACTTCCCAGGATTTTAAACATCTATACAATAATAATTTCAATGTCTTTATTTAAGAAATACGACTGATTTTAAATTTATACTTCTTTTGTTTTAGGTGATGACAAAAAGGAAGGCTCCAAGAGAACAAGGCAGACTTACACACGGTTCCAAACATTGGAATTGGAAAAAGAGTTCCATTTCAACAAATACTTATCGAGACGACGAAGGATAGAGGTCTCCCACGCTCTCGGTCTGACTGAAAGGCAAATCAAGATCTGGTTCCAGAACCGAAGGATGAAAGCAAAAAAAGACGGAAAACTTAATGCCTCTCCGGATCCCTATGGCGCAGAAGAAATGGGTGCTACAGCGTTAGGTAACATGCCTGAATACATGGATACTAGGCAGATGCCTGTAGATTATCCTGGATACCATATGGGTAATGGACCACAGTCTAACATGGCACATATGCCCGGTGCGATACCACAGAATTGTATGATTCCGCCGCTATACGGGCCTAAAATGTGACCAGGAAATCTAAGTAACGAGCTTATTTGTAATTTGAGTATTGTATAATTCTACTCGTAGATGTACCTATAGATAATCATAAAACGTCGTACCAAATTAGGGCATCGCACTCACGCGCATGTTACTACGCATGTGCAGAACGCGCATTGAAATTGCACTGCTAATATGTTCCCATACATATTTAGCAAGCGGTATCCGAATTGGAAAAAGTGATCTTGATTTCTTACCAATTCTAATAGCTGCTGTCCTATATACCCCGCAAATCAACCGTAACAACTCTCACGCTATTTATTTCATGTTAAATACAAAGTATAAATTAGTTATAGTTTGTTAATATACGTATGGCTCTTATATGTGGTAGCAATTTGATTAGTTTTTTTATGAATAATATTTAATTTGGAAAGCATATAACTACAATTACCTTAATATGTGATTAAAATAGAGAGTAGGTAGGTAAATATTATGTTATTTGTAAAATCAATTACCTTCTTGATTTAATGTTACAATTAGATAAACAGCGCATCCTTTGAAGTGTTTCCTGTAGGTTCTCAACCGCCATGTGTAACAACCGATCGATTTCTAGTAATTTATTTTGTAAGAATATTTTAATAATTTTGTAAATACATTATTTTAAAAATTGCTTGCAAAAAGCAAATATTACTTTTAGTTTTAACGTATAGTTTTTAAATTTTGATGTAAATATTAATTTTAAGAAAGAGGGTTCCTATTAAGTTAAGTATACATACATATTATAATTATAACATATCCTAGTGAGATATTTTATCTAGTATTGTTAAGGATGATTATTTATGAATGATATTTTTGTACTTCTCTAGTCATTTAAAGGGCGCTATAATAAAGAGGAGTTTTGATTCCTGAATTAAAATGAACTTGTTTTTATTTTTTCTGGTAGGTAATCTAATCTACTTATAATTGCCTAATTTATCGATGGCTACATTATAAAATTTTATTAAAAAACCTAAATCAAACTTTATTTATTTCATATTTTAAGGCTCATAAGCACAGTATAGGTATCATACCATATTCATATTCATTTATTCCTTGCTTTGTGTGTATTAACGAATTCTAAGTCGCTATTCACAACTGAATACCTATATAAAATTATAAAACTGTAAAATTAAAATTGGTAAAAAAAGGAATATTAAATACATAATAATAATCAGAGGCCGGAATTCTCGTAGCACTTTTGAGCTGTCATAGGGACTTCTTATTTATCGACTTCCAATTTACGTATGTATATCGATAAATACAACATACAATATTTAAAATATGATTACGAGTAGAGCAGCAGGCAGTTTTATCTTATTGCGAATGAGATAACCTTTGGATAGCAACTTTTGGAAGTTTTAAAATAAAAATAAAAATAATAATATTTTCTTGTCTCTTATAATTTGTTGATTTTTAATGCATTTTAAACATTTTTCTAAAGAACATAACTTTTCATTGTTTTCATTACAAATCTCTATTTCACATTTTCAACTACCCGCTTATAGGTTATCTTCAAGAAATCGCTCTTTAGCGATATTAAGATTGCCTGTTGTGTACCTCTAATTTAATATGTTGTCTTCTATAATGTATGGATAAAATATGTACTTAGCTCATAAGTGCTACGAGAATTCCGGCCTCTGATAATAATACGTGTCTACACTAAAAACCGGCCAAGTGCGAGTCGGACTCGCACACCGAGGGTTCCGTATAAACATGTAGGTTTGATATGCATTTCAATTTAATACTACGCGTTCATGAGGAAAGGTGTAGTAACTTTAAAATTATTAAAAATATTTTTATTATATGATGTAACTTAAAATTTACGGTTTTCAAAATTTTTCCTTTATGTGTGCTATAAGACGTTGCTTCGTACCAAATTTATAGATTCTGAGTTCACGGGAAGTACCCTGTAGGTTTTGATTCTCTTGCGAGTTTCGAAAATTCGCGGCATAAATTGCTCTGTCAAATTTTGTACTGAATCTAAATAGGTTTCTATGGTTAAGCCTGCTCAATAATCTATCTACCGAGTTTGTGTTTTTTTTGTGCACACTTTTAACACAAATGTCTAATAAAGATATTTTTAACGCAAGCTTTAAGTAATTAATGCCATCTCGCTCAAATCTGGAGCAGAGCCTGACTGGGGAAGTACCTCCACTTTACAGAAACCACAGCCAAATAGCACTAGACCCGACTCAATAGTGTTGTGTTCCTGCTGGTGAGTAAGGTTGCCAAAGAACTCAAAGAGGACCCAGTGTGTTGACGATGAGGAACCCTCTTGTTCCTTTAGCCGTCAACACAGTGAATCCTTCTTTTTATAAAGGGTCCTCCATAGGCTACGGTAGCTGCTTACCACCAGGCGGGCCGTATGCTTGTTTGCTGCCATCGTGGTATAAAAGAAAGGTATATCTATTAAATAATTTTAATAGACGGCTTAACCACCATGCAATTACGTACATACCTAAAGTATTATTAATTCAAGACAATAATCTATCTTGCTATACAAAGTAGTTTACAATGTATGACAGGAGCTGTCAGATTACTGTTTTGAATTAAGATTACTACTTTAAGTAGGTAAGCACCTACCTAATAATTATGAAGTATATGATATCTATAATATGTGGTACCTACCTACTACACTGTACTTACCTATGTTTAAAAATTATCTAAACGTTACTTTCTTCTCTTCTTTGGAGTTAACCGTTTGAAAAAAACAAAAGGCAAAATTACAAAAACACGTGTTCGCAAATTTCCCAAAACTACCTCGCTTCTAACGGGCATTCATTTGAAATCGAAGCTCCAAACAATGTGCTTGTGAACTGAACTAAATATGAACAACTAATAAGGACCTTAACTCAATGCCCAAAAGGCTATAATCAGAACTACTTTGAACACAGTATCCCTTTCGGCATAGTTGCAAAGGGTTTAAACACTGCAAATTCATTGCTCTCAAGGGATGGTGAATGTTGACGGCAATTTTGACATGTTTTGACTGCCGACTTTGGATATTTTGCTTAGTAATCCTTTAAAGGGTTTAGGCTACATGAATTGTGATTTACAAAGGCTAAGCTGGTTTCAGTTAATAGTATTATACAAGGATTGACTTAGATGAAAAATTGTTAAACATAATGCAACTTATTTCTGAAATTTGAAAAATCTTGTAGTCAGTTTTGATACGAGTGATGATGTAATTAATATCAAATCCAAACACAACCTAACATTCGGAATAGTCCCTTTAGGCGGGGTAGGTCACTTTCTTAGAACGTCACTTTCTGAGTTCGTTACTTTCTGAGTTCGCCACTTTCTGAGTTTGTCACTATCTGAGTTTGTCACTTTCTGAGTTTGCCACTTTCTGAGTGCGTTACTTTCTGAGTTCGCCACTTTCTGAATTTGTCACTGCCTGAGTTTGTCACTATCTGAGTTTGTCACTATCTGAGTTTGAAACTATCTGAGTTTGTCACTATATGAGTTTGTCACTTTCTGAGTTCGTCACTTTCTTAGGATGCCACTTTCTGAGCTCGTCACTTTCTTAGGATGCCAGTTGCTGAATTCGTCACTTTTTGAGAAGGAGGAGTAAAACGGCTGTGACATACGGACAGACGGAGGGATGAACGGACATACGGACATGATGAAATTATAACGGTTCCGTTTTTGCCATGTACAGTCAGCTGTAAAAATATGGGTGTACTCATCTTACTCAAAAATATGTCCCATAGTATCTTATTCCGTTGTAATAAGTGCGTAGTACCATATTTATGAGACGACTTTTTCGATACGTATTTTTGCAGCTCACTGTACATATATTGCAGCTACAGTCACGGATTTTAATTGTTGAGCCATTTACGGTTGAAGCTATGTATTTTCTTTTGTTTAATACTTACTCTATGAAATGTCCAATATAAAATGAATCCTAAATGGCTCAAAGTTAAAGCCCGTGGCCGTACCTACTATTACAGGATGTAGTGTAAAATTGACTTTAATTAATCGTTAATTGGAACAGGCGTATATTCCATAAACATAAAATATATCAAAACCTTTTCATTATTGTGTTGTTTATTTCCATGAATTTGAATTTTCTGCCTATCAAACGCTTAACCCAGTCTCTGGCCTGAAAAACTTGGTGTACATTTTTTTGGCAGAGTTTTAAAGCAATTTTATTTAGGTCAATATCGCGCTTTAAAATGTGTTACCCTCATACAAGAGCATATTTTTTATTGAAATATTATTCTTTCTTTTTTTATAGATATATGATGGTAAGTGTAATGATATTAAATGAATCTTGAAGCAAATCAAATTTTTGTTCAATATTTTTTTGATTTGCAATTTTTAAGTAGTTACACTACTATATATAATCTGAAAATAGATGTCATATACTTCAGAAAAAATGACCAAACCCTCCGGTGTCCGAGACCAGATTTGAACTGGCGTCTTCAGCTTTCGCGGCTGACGTCCTGACCACTAGACCACCCGGTCACGGCGGAACTTGACAAATTTTCTCATGTATATGCAATCTCTGAATTTGAAACGGCTAGGCGCCGTTGACCATACTCTAAGGGCATGCGCAGTACGTGCTTGCACCTCCTATCCGAATCACTTACGTGATTCTGGTATAGCGAGAGAGATGGTGCTGCCATCTATGAATCTTGAAGCAAATCAAATTTTTGTTCAATATTTTTTTGATTTGCAATTTTTAAGTAGTTACACTACTATATATAAACTGAAAATAGATGTCATATACTTCAGAAAAAGTGACCAAACCCTCCGGTGTACGAGGCCAGATTTGAACTGGCGTCTTCAGCTTTCGCGGCTGACGTTCTGACCACTAGACCACCCGGTCACGGCGGAACTTGACAAATTGAATTGTAAGTGATTGATTGAATTGTAAGTGATTCGGATAGGAGGTGCAAGCACGTACTGCGCATGCCCTTAGAGTATGGTCAACGGCACCTAGCCGTTTCAAATTCAGAGATTGCATATACATGAGAAAATTTGTCAAGTTCCGACGTGACCGGGTGGTCTAGTGGTCAGGACGTCAGCCGCGAAAGCTGAAGACGCCACTTCAAATCTGGCCTCGGACACCAGAGGGTTTGGTCACTTTTTCTGACGTATATGACATCTATTTTCAGTTTATATATAGTAGTGTAACTACTTAAAAATTGCAAATCAAAAAAATATTGAACAAAAATTTGATTTGCTTCAAGATCCATAGATGGCAGCACCATCTCTCTCGCTATACCAGAATCACGTAAGTGATTCGGATAGGAGGTGCAAGCACGTACTGCGCATGCCCTTAGAGTATGGTCAACGGCGCCTAAGCCGTTTCAAATTCAGAGATTGCATATACATGAGAAAATTTGTCAAGTTCCGCCGTGACCGGGTGGTCTAGTTGGTCAGGACGTCAGCCGCGAAAGCTGAAGACGCCAGTTCAAATCTGGCCTCGGACACCGGAGGGTTTGGTCACTTTTTCTGAAGTATATGACATCTATTTTCAGTGTAATGATGTTGTTAATGTCCTACTACATCGATGATTCTTAAAATAATTATTGTTGATGTTTTAGTTCGGTATCGTTGGACTAAACTTACCTACGAATATCGAGCATATGTCAGGCATAGAACATAGTTAAAAGGTAAAATTATATCTCTATTCTATGAAGAATCTTTTTCTTCTACCTTATTATACGCGTTATCCCGGCTATTGCCAGGGTCCGCTTTCCTGCTCGCTTTCCTCCACTTTGCGCGGTCCTGGGCATCTTGTTTTGCGAGCCCGTTTTCGCTCATGTCGGCATCCACGACATTCAGCCAGCGTTTCTTTGGTCTTCCGCGACGAAGAATAATAAATAAAAACTAAAAAAGTGCACTTCTAAGGCGGGTACACACTTTCGAAGCGCCATAGCGACCCCTTCAACCTGCTTAAACATTTTGAAAAAAAAAATGCACCAATTTTATCATTCCAGACACTAGTTTCAGGGGTTGTAAATTATTTAGCTTCATTATACAAAAAATACCTATCGGTTATTAATGTTATTATAATAAAACCATTTCCTAATCTGGGTTAAACTTCTTAAAGCTAAATAACGTGCCTGGTCTAATGGGTTTGATTGCCTGAATTGAATGTGGGTTATAAACTTATTTTATATATAACTACTGATTGCAAAACTATTGTAAGTACCTACTAAAAAAAATAACAACATCTAACCCAACTATACGACCACTCCGTTGTGTTAATTTCAACTAAAAAGCTTAGAAGTCGGTAAAACACATACAGAATGCGAAATACCTCGTTTTCTAGAAGTCGGTTAAAAATAACATGCGGTTAAAATGAAATGTATGCCATTAGAGCAACAGTTTGCAAAATCCGCACGCATCTAACTTCATAGTGCTCGGACCCTTGCTTTAGAAAGTTGACCCACCAGTCTATTCAATAGACAAACACAATACAATGGGCAAGCGGGACACCGATATTACCCAAACATGTGCTAGAGAGAGAGGTGAATATCATCCCTTTGTTTAGGGGCAGACCCTCAGTACGCTTGCGTGGACATTCTACCAAAATGGCTGCTTGAGCACAGTGTCTATTTTGTTGTTTTTGTTTATGTTCTATTTTCTGTTTGATTTCTGAACAAATATAGTCGTTGATTAGGTAAATTTATTTACATTTTGTTCAATTTAATTTTACCAGTTTGAGAGTTAATTTAAAAAAAGAAGATTTTGAACTGACCGCAAGCAAGGTGAGTACAATATTGTAGTTATAACTTATACTGTCAATGCTATGAACTTTATTGTTAAACTGAGTAATACAAATTCATGAAATTGTTTGTTTCATGTTAAAGTGCTCCAAAATGTTGGCTGAAATTACCGCCATCTATAATTTAATTTAGCAACTATATTCATAGCGTCCTTTTTCTTGTTGAGACCTTTTATCGCTGAGCAACTATATTCGGAATCAATTGAAAATTAAAATAATGTAAACAAATTCATTCATCTTCATTGCTTCGCAATCACGCACTTTTGAGGAGCAAACTTCATTGTCAATTTATTACACGTGAACTTGTTATTTACATTCATCTTTAATTAAAATTAATTACTTATATTTTAGTGAAAACTAATTCCTATAATAGTATTTTGTCGTGTGTCAAATGCCTCTTTTGCCTAGAATTGCAGTTGTCAGTCAGCCATTTTATTTAATTTATTTTACTTTCCTATCGACCCTGAATTTAGATAGGAATTATTTTATTCCACCGAATCAAAAGAATCATAATTGTTTCTTTTTTGTGACTTCTCTTTGGTCTTACCATCAATACAGTAACAACACCTCAATACATTTTACCAACTTACCTTTCCTCTTTACAAATCATACTATCAATCAAGTTTGGCTCTTATTTCAATGCAAGATCGTCGTCTGATTTAGTCGCTCTAGTTTTCTATCGGCAAATATAAGTTTGTAGATCAACACATTGAGCAGTTCGCTTGAATGTAGACTCTAATTAATCCTAGTCGAATGAGGCCTTCATTGACGACGGATCAAAAGAAACCTCCTAATGGATATTTGAATACGGCTATAGTTTTTTGGGTCCGGAATCAGAGTTGTATGCGTCAGGGCTTAGGAATGGGTCCGACACGTAGTTGCTGGTTTTATTTATTTGAGGCTCGATTGATCTTAATCCTATACAGGATACCTTTACACCTGATTGAAGCTATTTAATATTACCTCCTGGCAAAATTATAAGTTTATAATTTCACTTAGGTACCTACATATTTTATTGTGGTTCCTAGTTTATCATGATTTTTATACTTAACTTGGGTTAAGAATGTATATTTATTTCACCGAATTAGGTGTCGCTACAAACCCGATATAGAGTTTCACGGCGCTTATCATGTAAATGTATATAAAACTTAAATATAAAATTAATAAATAGATGAAAAATAAAAAATAAATATTGAGCAACATGACATCTATCTATTATATATATCGTCGCCTGGTACCCACAACACAAGCCTTATTGAGCTTACTGTGGGACTAGGTCGATTTGTGTAAGATTGTCCTATAATATTTATTTATTTATGACACATGAAGGAAACACCCAATAACTAAAATTCCCTTGGGTAAACGCAGCATTTTGTAACATTCAAATATAATTCGAGATTATTTTCGTACCTAATTCAATATGCTATACCTAATTCAATATGCTATACCTAATTCAATATGCTATACCTAATTCAATATGCTAAATGTCCACAATGCTTGAAAACTCGCCTCTTCAATCAATGTGTCCTGCCCACCATGACGTACGGAGCCGAGACATGGACGCTCGCTAAGGAAACTGTGCACAAAATTCGAGTGGCACAGAGGGCCATGGAGCGCGCCATGCTCGGCATCAAGCTTCAAGACCGAGTGAGGAATGTCGAGATCCGCTGTCGCACTAAGGTGCAAGACGTGGGATACGTCATTACCAAACTTAAATGGAGTTGGGCAGGACACGTTGCCAGGCAGAGTGATGGCAGGTGGACTAAAACGTTGACGGAGTGGTGGCCCCTTTCAGATGAACGAAGCCCCTGGCGTCCGTTGGCTCGTTGGGTAGATGATATTCGGAAGGTTGCGGGTCACTTCTGGGTGAAATTGGCACAGGACCGGGACAAGTGGCGTACACGAAGAGAGGCCTATGCTCAGCAGTGGGCGATAAAGGGCTGATGATGATGAAATGTTAAAACTATGAACAATATTTGGACACCAATTTCATTGAATTAAAAACTTATGCAATCAAGAAAAGGGGTCATATTCTAACTTTAAAACACGTATAGACACAATCCAACTTCAACAAAACTCCAATGCATTAACATTAGAATCAGAAATATCAGAATTTGCTTGAGAAATATTCCAACGCAACTCCAATACAACACGTATTGATATTATATCCCTGTTTGGCCGCTCCATCAATTTGTTACATTATTCTGACGACGTAACGTTATCGACCGTTATCGATGTTATAAAGTGGCCTATAGTCATAGTCATAGTCATTAATTTATAATATTTAAAATATTGCATCTCAAATTACATCACATACAATTAAATTATATTAATACAATTGACACATCATATATGATTTTTTCTCACACTCGTCGGTAACTAAATGTTATGTTCATTAAATAATTATTATTTACTTCACTAATTACAAACGGAACACATTTCAATAGTGTAATTAATTAATTATCCTATTTGCAGTGCATAATCTATGAGGCTGAAAGCACTCGCGAAGTGCCGTTTTCTAATGTCTAAAATACATAAACAATACATTAAAAACACTATTTAATAATAATCAGCCAATATTGAAGTTTTTTGCAGTTGCATACATTGGAATAAATTTGAAGCAAATTCTGATATTACTGATTGAGTCAGTCTGTATTGTATAGTTAATGCATTGGAGTAACTAAACGTGTTTTAAAATACGGCTCCTAGTCGACACTGAAGTACCGTGAAAATAGGACACGTTCTATAAAAGCCTCTCTACGAAGCGACCCGTTTTAACAGTCTTGGAGGGCGATTTTTGAGATTCAAGCGCTTGAATTCAAGGAAATTGTGCTCGAAAATAATCGCACACAAACGTTTTCCCATGAAATAAATAGTTTAATTAATCATGGTTTTAAATTCCTATAGCTGTTGTTTTTAAACTACCATTTTATGGTTTTAGACAGAGTTTTAAATTTCAGATTCGAGCGTTTGGATCCCAAAAATCGCCCCCCTTGAGTATTTACTTTAGGCGATTGCCACACTGGCGCCCCAACCAGATCCGGCGACGGTGTGCAAGCGTGACAGCGCTATACACATGCAGAGCGCTATCTCGCTCGCGCACCGGCGCCGAATGCGGAAACCGCAGCAGTGTGAAAGCCGCCTTAGAGTGCATCGTAGGCCAACCAAAACAAATGGAACTTTCTATTCCGTACAGTTGCTCAGGATTTCGAGATCACACTTCGTCTGGTTTTTCAAGTGACTTGAATTAGTATTCGCGTTATCTAAAGTAGGCAAGGTCACCACGTGCTTTTCGGCTTGCTTTGATTTCTAAGCTATCAGTATCTCGTAAATTATAAATAATCATGTGTAATAAACAATTAATATACATAATTAATTTTACATTTAAATACGTTTCAAAGAGATTGATAGTGGTTTGTTTTCTTTGATGTTTGACTATGGATTTAATATTATTACTTATAAGTTATTTTCTTTTAAAAAGAGGGGTGTTGTAAGTTTGACCGCTATCTACGTTTGTCTGTGTATATATCTGTCGCACCGAAGCAATAAAACGATTGAACCTGTTTAATCGCTGTTTTTTTATATTTGAAAATATGCTTGTATAAAGCAAAGGATAAATAATTATCTTTTCTAGGTTTAGTTTTAAAGGACTGTAATAAAAGTATAGGAACAGCTCTGCCGAACAAACATTCGTTTCTAACTTCATAGTGCAAAAGAAAAAAATACACTCAACAACGATGAAACTGGGTCCACTTGTACGGAAATTTCAATACGGAGTGAAATGCCCCGTTTCGATTATCCTTGAGTATAATTCAAAAGGTCAGTTAGATACAGTGAATGAGTATATTTACTCACTGATAAGTTCGATGTTCGAGAGTATGAATAAATAAATAAAATTCGTTTAAAGGTGCTAAAATTACTTTATATTGAATATTGCTAAAAAAAGAACTGCGGTGTTTAAATTAATTCAGTAAGCACCTAAATAAGTACTCAGGTAAGAGCTAGATAAAAGGCAGAATAAAAAGAAAATACTTATAATTATACAGGTATTTGCTTTTTTATATAAAATCCGTCAGTCGATAATGATAAATACATTAAAGTCCGATAACTTACTATTTGGCCCTCGCCATGTTGCGGAATTTCAGTGGTACTAATTTATTTTACTAGCAAGGAGTACTTTTTGACAACAGACTTCGAAGGTCATCGAATGTCACCAATATAAACACAAATAATCGATTTCGCAATTATAAACGATTTTACCACAAAAATGCCGAAAAATATTCCCAAAGATGCAAGAAAAAATATTGTGAATACTATAAAATATTTACATCAAAAAAAGGACTAAGGATTGCGTAGCAATCCAAAAACAATGTTTTAGGATTGCGTAGCAATCCAAAAACAATGTTTTGAAATTGGGCGTTGACATGACCGGTACTGACATTTTATGTTTTTTAGACTATATAATACATGACGTACGTGTAAAGCCTGACCAGAAATATATGATTATTGTCAAGAGGGCGCTATTACTCTCATTTATATGGCAACAGTTCAGTATTATTCTCTATCATTCTCTATGGTATGGTGACATCTTGATTTGTTTACCAGTCAGCTCTGATATTCATTTGAAATTTTTCACAGCTAAATAGCTTTATTTCCCGAGCGTAATTATTTATAGCAGTTTTTATATGCACTATTTACAATGTTTCGCTTTTGACTATGGATAATTTTGATAATATTTAATATTCAACACTTTATTATTATTCAAGTAAACTGCCACAATGACAGTGACAGCCTATCATGCATTCACACATGCATAACCATCCTGTCATTAAAATTATTGCCATTGTAAGAAATTAGTTCCAATGAAATTTCGCAACATGGCGCGTGATCATATATTTCTCGTCAGGCTTTTCATTATTACCATATGTAAGCGGTTTGTACCGACACTTTCTGAGGGACAAATAGTAAGTTTCGCTTTAAATTAATTTACTTTTTTTGTGTTGGTGAAACTGTCATCTGAAGAAAATACAATGTGCTAACGGGGAACCCAAAACATTGAATTCCTGATTATATTTAGAGACAAAAATGTCCTATAAACTTTTCTGGAATTCGCCTACTAATTACTGGAATTCGAGGTAAAAGAAAGAAAAACGTTTTTTATTGACATTCAGTGTACTGCCTTTTTGATGACATTTATTGATAGCTACCAATGTGACAACTAAACTAGTTTTAACAAAACAAAAAACAAATTGAATAACAACGTTAACATTGTTTACGAGTGTAGTTCCGAAATATCCATCAACCTCCAGGTCAATGTGCAAGCACTTAAAGTTAATTTAGTTTACATCAACATTAAGCTATCGGAAAACCACCTAGAGACATATTCGAACGAATTATTCGATGTCAAAAGGATATCATTTTGACTTCAATAAATACGTACTTATATATTACAATACTTAGAATAATTTTATATATTTTCTGTACTGCTTTTCTTTTTGAGGTGTTCAATAAAGAGTATTTGTATTATGCTTATTAAGTAATGTATTAAATACTGTGCTAAACATTTACCTTGAGTTGGGCCGTATACCAATATGTCGAACTTTAAATTAAAACACGTTTAGATTAGACGGTGTACTGCCTTTTTGCCGAATTATGTTTCGTCAAATTTCATTTAGCAACCAACTTTTCGCCGAAGTTTTATTTTGCAAACCAATCTTTGGCATAATTTTACTTCGTATTTTTTTATTTCGCTACATTTTTATATTGCAAAATTTCATTACGTCAAATTTTATGTGGTAAATAATTGTATAGCAAATGATTTGCTAAGGCAAATTAGGCAAATAACATATTGTCAAATAATTATGAAGCAAATGATTTGCTTACTTAAATAACGGTTCATCAAAACTGCTCCCAGAGATAGGTAGGTTAAGGTTTTTTTTTATGACCCTAAAAACTAAACTGCTCCCAGAGATAGGTAGGTAAGGGTTCTTTTTCTTATGACCCTTAAAACGAAATTGCTCCCAGAGATAGGTAGGTTAGGGTTATTTTTTTTATGACCCTAAAAACGAAACTGCTCCCAGAGATAGGTAGGTTATAGATTAGGTTAGGAACCTTGCATTCTAACAAACTAGGTTAGATTGCATAATGATTCATAGATAGATAGATTCATAGATTTATTGGTGTTGTTACACTGTTAACATTCAATATGTTGATACAATGCCATTCAATATGTTGCTAAATCAAGGTATGCCAATCAATACATTTGACAAAACATAATTGACATCTTAAAAAAATCCCAGGTAATACTCGTAATTTGTCTAACAATAATTTATCAAATCATTAGTTGGGAAATGATATCAGTGCGAAACGTTGAGTTGGGAAATAAAAATTTGCCCAAATAAAATTATGGGATACGTAGTTTGGGGAGTTAAGAATTTGCTAAATAATTTTCGTCGAAACATTAGTAAACCATCAGAATTAGCTTGAAAATTATTCCGATGCAACTCCAATACAACTTCAATATTGGTCGAATATTTGTTGTGTGTTGGAGTTATGTTTGAGATGGATTATGTTTTTAATGTACACTATTGTTTGTGTATTTTTAATTAAGATTACGGCACCTTGTAGATTTTGCAACCCAATATGAACCGTTTTCGTACACCGTCCACCAAAAACCTAAAGCACCAAAAATTTTAATCGTTTCGACCCTCGGGCCTACATAGCTTCATTGATCAGCCTCTGCTTTCGAACGTCGCCAGCCGAGCGTTCTTGATAAATGACTCGACATTGTGAGTGCAGAATCTTTTGTCAATCGTTTTTGTATGGACTGATGTTTCTGTGACGTGACTGTGATGTGGGGATTGTGGGGTATGTGGGCAGGTGTCTGTGCAATCATGTATTTTGGCATGTAATATATATCTGCGTTTTTACTACTTAGTGCAGTTTTAATAAGGCTAAATGGCAGGTCTGTAAGTCCGGTTGTATTGGCAGCTAACTTCTGCATTATCGTATAAACATTTACTATTAAAAAGAAAATAATTTTTGAAAATTCTGCATATAAAAACACTATTTTTTTTGTAGCCCTACATTATCAATACCTGACTCCAAAAATATATGACGGTACATTTAGGTTAACATGAAGGAGGTCCTTAATATTTTGTAATTTGTTGTCATTTTTTTCTGAAAACTTTTCGGACGTATTTGATTCGGTGTAAGTAAATTTAAACTCTCTTATTGCACCTTTTAGGTATATTACACATATGTACTATGTAATCGTTTATTTAACAGCCCCTCTGTAATCCACAAAAACATACAAAGGCGGAGAGTAACGTAACTTCTCAATATTATTATGTTCTCTCGCCATATTAATGCCCATCGATTACTACCGATCGTATATATTTCCATCGCATTCTGACCAAATTTTCAGACTAACCAAAGTACTTGAGACCTCTGCATACAAAACAATTATACGAAACCTTATGTCGCATTTACACTGGTTAAACTGTTCTTTCAACTCGCCTGCCAGTGACTGGAATCTGCCAGTTGATCGTTTCTGCGCCACCGTTTAATGGCGGTTATTATAATATTGCAATTTAACGCCCTCACCAAATCAGTAATGACTTAATTTTGTAACTTTAATGTTTTTTACATCATTTCGTGGCTTCTGAAATTGCGGCAGACTTAATTGTGCATTTAATGTGATGCAGGCATTTTTATTGGCAAGGAAAGCTAAAGTTTTTTAAAAATAATAATGACTCATAAGTACATTATATTATATACCTAATTAACATTTTTTTTGTTTTGTTAAGTGTTGAATTTAACCGGTATTTTATGTGCGTGTTTTTGTGACTCGCATATTTTATGGCTAACAACTTAAAGAAAGAAACTTACAAAATAAAACGAAATGCAAAAGAAGCTCGATTTTAACTTAATTATATAATACCTAAGTACCCTTTAGCATAAGGAGAGGGTCCCTATTATATGGCTGTCGAGGTATCCATGCCTTTAAAAGTCTTGTCAATTCCATTGATTGTCAGTCTTATTTCAAATCAAACGTACCTGACTAAAATATAATTTAATACGACGCCCAGCTCAGACACCAACCAGCATTAGTTGGTCCCTATTCTATTTAAGATCTAGATGAATTTAAGTATAGATTGGGGCTGCGGGAGTTCTAGCCTCAGTGGTGGTGGCCGGCGTCAATGTCACTTATGTGTTTAACCCGGCGATAGGATGGAGGAAATGATAGATGGCGCTCGGAGCGGCCCGTAGCGAAAACTGTCTACTGACTGTTTATAGAGCTGATAAGACGCTGATTTATTTAACAAAGATATTTATTCAGTCGAAGAAATGATTGCTAATAATCCAGTTTCATGAACATCGTCAGTGCTAAATTATACATTTGCCTTAACTAACACATAATATCACTTTATTTATAAATAAGAAATGAAGCCATATATTGTTTTTATTTCTTAAATATGGATTAATATAAATACTAGATATGTTGTGCATATGTGATTTATTAATATATCTTTCGACTTTAAATATTAGGTTGGAAACAAAACCACCTTTGTTGGCTGTGAGTTAAGAGTAGATATTATATATTTATCTATAATAATAGGTACATTTATTAATATCTATATACTGTCGGTATTTATCTAATTACCTACCCATATAATGAAATAACAAACCAATATGTATCATCCACATATCCATTACCTCTATCCACATCTGGACTTCTGGACTCATGTCCTAGTCCTATCGCTCACTCATTTAATTACGCTATTGAACAAAATCCTCGTACACTCTCAGATTGAACCACTCTATATATGTAGATCCTATTTTCCCACCGTACTGTCGACCCTCCGCGCTCTCGAAATTCCAAATTGTTTCTGACTGACAGCTAAATGTAAGTTAGCATTGTTCGAGAGACGCACTGGCTCTGTTGCCCTTTCTATAATTACATCCCTCTACAAAATAACCCTCTTGTTTTGGCTTGAGAAAATAAGCGAAGTTGTTCCTTTAAGATTTTTTAAAGTTTTCATCTTTAAAAACTACGCATTTTATCAGGCGATTGTTCTTCAACCAACGCAATATTCCGATTTAAATATTATGAGGAACTGATATTTTAGGTGCCTACTATAGTTATAATTGTATATAATTCTATCTAAATGTTAAGAAAACTGTACCATACCTACCTATTTATACGGAATTCTAAATGCAAAAAAATGTGCATTATTTAAAAAAGTTGAAAATAAACGTAATTGACAAATAGGTAAACTATTACAACTTTGAGCCGCCGCGTTTTAGTAGCCGTTTTCACTTCGTTCGTTTTTCATTTATTTTCTTTAAATAAACAATGTAAACGGCATATTTTCACCATTTAAGACTATATACCCCTCAAAATTCCAACATAATAAATGAAGTGCCTGACCGGTGTAAAGGCGCCCTTACGGATTGACGGGCCAAACAAAACAAAACTTCCAATGGAAAATCTCCTCAAGTTTCCCGACTTTTTTACCCGACACGGAGAAATCTCATTAGAGTACCCTTGTTTAACTTTTTGCTGTAGAATTACTTTAGAATAGCTGCATAGTTTCTTTCTGGATCTCTTTGTAATGCAAACTTACTTAATAAATTGGCAGTAGGAAAAACCTATCCATAGTGTATTTTAAAGAACGTAATCAAATAAAACCACATGACTCGGGCATCGGATTGGGTTTTTGTATAGATCTATGGAATTATGGTCGAAACTTGATTCATGTGATTTTTCAGTTTACATTGATAATAATAGAATGGAGGCAATGTTTTAAATTATTCATACGTTCATTAAACAAAATACAACCTGATGACACTGTTTATGTAGTTTGCTATAATGTTTGACATTAACATTTTAAATTAGATAAATTTAGGTACCTACTTAAGAAAAAACAGTGCAGGGTTCACGAAACTCAATAATACGATTAAACGGGAGTCTTTAGCGCAGTTGGTTGTCCTTTCACATTATGTCACGATTTGAATACGGGTTAAATTAATTTATTAATAAATTACGGTATGCAGATTGTAAAAAACTAATCTTTTGTCTTTCTTGTTTCAGATCCTGCTGCACGCTTTCTAACTTCTGTCTAACTTGTGCTTCAGAAACGTTTATCACTTGTTCACTATCCTCGTGTAACCGTACCTTTATTTATGTTAAGGAAAATGCTTTCTTTTATAGAACTATGCGGTGATATTTTAACTCTTATATTTGAGTTTCCTTATGCACTTTGTTGGCAGTTTTGTGTTTTTAACCTAATACGATAACAATAAATGTTTTGGATTGTACTTCTGGAATAAATGAAAAAGCTATTAATTTGATCAATTGTTTCTTCATTTTTATTTTATTTATTATTTTAGTAGGTAAGTAACCCGGAAATGTTTCAAAATAGTGGATAGGTAATCATTATTTACACTACGGTGCGGTAAATGAATGTTTGAGAATTTAAAAAAATCTAAACCTAGAACACATAGAAACTGGAACTAAAACAAATGCAGCGCCACCGGCATCATGCTTTTTTTAAAGGGAGGTTGACGACCCAGTGTAAACTTTAATGCAAAGGAATAAGGTTTAGTATTACCTAATAGTAAAATAGGAGTGGGCATCTTACTTATTTGTCTAACGTTTTCGTCTATGGTTCTATTCGAACACTGCCAACGTTGTCAATTTATTTATTAACGTAGGCAACTGTCAATTTGATCGTCTACGGAATGAGGGTTTCCGCGACCGAGTTTCTCACTAGATGGCAGCACCGTGGCGACAGGTCTAGCTGTCACAATCCACCAATCATGTTTAACCATGGTGGATTTTGACAGCTACTGCCAAAAAGACCTGTCGTCACGGTGCTGCCATCTAGTGAAAATCTCAATCGCGGAAACCCTCATTCGTTCAATGGTTAGTTTGGTTCTTATTCCATTGAAGGTACGGAACCCTCCTATGCGTGGTCCGACACGCACTTGGCCGGTTTTTTTTTTATATTTTTATAGCGCATGCATATTACTGTTTACTATACATGTACTTGTAAAGCAAATCTATATGTTAAATAGTTACGGATAAAAAAAATATTTTGTATGCTTTTCTAACTTCGTTGGCGCTAATGTCTTCGGATTTCTGTGGCATTAGGCCCCAAAGAAATTAGAATTAGTCCATTGAAATTAGATAATACTTAATAAAAAATTTTAATGCTTCATATTAACTTTTATTTGATCCAATATTAATGATGTTTAGTATATATTAAGTAAAGTTCTGCGTAAATTATTTTTTTCATAATAAAAATAAGCAAGTTTTGCTCTATTCCATTGTAAATTTCGTCTATTTCATCGTATTTATGAAGGTTTCTTTTAATATTCTAAGATATAGAGAACAGTGAACTGTCAGAGACCAGACCAGACTGTCAGTGATCTGTCAATTTATGATCAGAGATCGTCATTTGATCCTTATGAAGCCACGATGAATCTTTGACTGATTCTTTGGAGAGTCGCCAAGACAATCAAGTAGCTACGCATTACATTTTTTTAATGGGATGAATAATATTTTTTAAATCCTACATTTCAAGCTGTAAAATAAAAAATAGGGGTTTTTACAGAAAATTTACGACTGCTCAAATGGTTCAAAGGGCCAAGAATCGCAACGACTGGGTAGCACTCCAAACCAACGGAAGCCAAATCAACTCCAAAATAGGCTGCAAATGTTAAACGCCGTCTTCGAAATTTATATGACACAGTTTTACTTAAAAATGAACACAACTTCAAACTGGATTTTTTTGTTCTACCGGGCCCGTAGTACTCTACTATTCACAAAGGAAAACACCTGAATGAGAACAAAACGTCAATTTTTGCCGAAAATTTTGGATCTAAGACAATGTGCGAATGCAGTATGAAATATACGGCGTTCATCACTAGTTGAACGATAACTACCAATCTTTACATAAAGAAGTGTGGACAAATGAATTCTGTCACTGATTAGATAGCACAGGGGCTCTACTTTATTTTGGCCCGATTTGGATAGTTGCCACTGTGCCCCCTGCATCAGAGAGTAGATGGAAACCCACGACGTGCGTCATGCTGCTAAGAATATGAATCCGCCAAATTACCCTTAGGTACGTCCCATCGAGAACGTGATGGGCAATCATGAAGAGAAAACTTCGGCAAAGCTTCTCGGAAGCGGATTCCGTAAAAAAATGAAAAAAAAACTTGGCTTTAGCGTCGAAACTGGTCACAGTAAACGTTGTCCGAATCTGATGAGAAACGTCTGAAGCAAACGACAAAAAGTCGCCCGAAAACAAAGCATATGCCCAGGACATACTTATTCAAAATTATAAACTTTTAAAAAGTAATTACACATTTCACTTGTCCTTATACTTCTCAATACACTCTTTACCCCTTTTCTCATGAACGCGTAGGGTATTAAATTGAAATTCATATCAAATAATACCTTTAAGCTATAACAAAATCAACTTCTATGTCAACGCAATGGGTGAACTTTTACTTACATACCTATATGTTTGTACGGAACCCTCGGTGCGCAAGTCCAACTCGCACTTGGCCGGTTTTTTAGGGTTCCGTAGTCAACTAGGAACCCTTATAGTTTCGCCATGTCTGCCCGTCCGTCCGTCCGTCCGCGGATAATCTCAGTGACCGTTAGCACTAGAAAGCTGAAATTCGGTACTACCTATAATATGTATATCAATCACGCCAACAAAGTGGTAAAATAAAAAGTGGAAAAAAATGTTTTATTAGGGTACCTCCCCTATACGTAAAGCGGGGAGTGATTTTTTTTTCATTTCAACCCTAACGTGTGATATATTGTTGGATAGGTATTTAAAAATTAATAGGGGTTTACTATAATCATTTTTTGATAATGTAAATATTTTCGGAAATAATCGCTTCAGAAGTAAAAAAAAATGTGTCCCCCCCTCCAACTTTTGAACCATATGTTTTAAAAATATGAAAAAAATCTCAAAAGTAGAACTTTATAAAAACTTTATAGGAAAATTATTGATAGGTTGAATAGTTTTTGAAAAAAAATTACAAAATAATTTGTAATTTAACCGTATAAGCAGGTGTTTATTGTATAGTAGAGGAATGAAAAGGTTTATCACTTTTCGATCTTAACTCGTAGACATAGAGTTGAAAAGTGATAAACCTTTTCATTCCGCGACTGTACCTGTAATTTCTACAAAATCACAATGAAATGACGTGCTTTCAAATAAAGTAAAAACGGTGAAAATCGGTTCACGCAATAAATAATTGTCCCATAAAAATCATGTTCCATACTTTATGCTCGCGGTGCAATAGTTTACTTAATTTGCCGATAGATGTCGCTGTACGTGAAACGCTCATATCATATCCTACATGGCGGTGTTATTTTAACTCTTAAGTGGGGACACTTACTGTGACGGACGGAAAACTACGGAACCCTAAACTGAGCGTGGCCCGACACGCTCTTGGCCGGTTTTTTTTTAATGCAAAGGCAGTAGGGCCATCATTTCGAGCGATATTTGCAATTCATTTATCCAGCCGTCTAATTTCAAACAAAAATGGACTGTCTGCGACACTGCCATCTACGATTAGTACGATTACTTTTCACCGATCTTTCCCATGCTGAGAAGTAAGTATAGGTTTACTTATAATATTTAGTGGTGAGTATTACATAGTTCACATACTATGAGAATGTTAAAAAAAACCTATAGGTTTTCGTTAAATGTTATTTAATTGGAAAACCGGTAGGTATAGTTTGTATGATTTAGATAGTCTAAGTAAAAATGCTCTAGAAAAACACTATTCTTCCTTACCTCCTAACCTAACTTAGTCCTAAACTAAAATAAACGAAGGAGGAAAAAAGGTGGTGAGCAGTAGTATTCCTAGTAGGAGGAGATTAGGTAAGTATGGTTAGAGGAACAGAGAGGCAAGAGATAAATCTGAAATTCAAGGATCATGTAAAATCTTAATATTCGTAATAGGTAAGGTACTCATACCTCATAACATACATAGCAAAATAACTACTTACACTGTGCATAATAGCTCCGTAGGCATTATAGGGAAACCTTTCGCGATCACTGTACGGGGAAGCTTAGAGGGCTCGAATAAAAATGGCTTGAGTTTAGCGCCCTCTGTTGGTTCGTTTTCTAAAGGCATTTTAGTCTGAGCGCTATCACCATAGCGCCACACTACACAATACTCTCTGCCAATATTTACTTGTCTAGCCAATGTCTAGCGCATACTTTGAAAAAATACTTGTGATAGCTACTTATTGCGCAAAAATAATTGTCACTTTTTACCAAAAAATTTTACTAAAAGAAAAGAAGTAGTACAAGGAAAAATACATGCCTGTCACACCCTGAGAGTTTATGTAGATGGCGCTGCATATTATGCACAACTCTTCCACTAGTTAAGGTTGTTTGGTTAACTTTTAATCGAAGAAAAAAAAAGTCCATAAATCTACAACGTGTTATTTTATAAATTGGTTGTTCAGCAAGTAATATTACATTATAGTCGAGGAGGCGAAGTAGCACATTGATCCAATATAGTGATTTTTTCAAAAATTATACAAAACAGCCATACCAGCACTGTGGTGTACAACAAATAATATTGACATAAATAATGTAGCTCAGGATAACCTCTAGCTAGGTTAACGGGATGACTGCTACCGAGAACATCGAAGTTCGATTCGAATCATATATGTATCTCCATCTTAATTGCTTGTCATTTTAAGGGACAGACACAGATATAGTCAAAACTCCAATTGTCTATGTTCGCGGCACACGCTCAGCTTTTCCGCCTTTATACCTTGGAAGAATAATAATATATGTCGATGCTTTATACCTATCTTTTTATTGAAAAGTTGGAAGTGTATTTTTCTTTTGAAATTACCGCAAGCTATTAGAGATAACTTAAAAGTCGCGGTACCAACATTATAAAAATTAAAACCGATGTTGTGTTAGCTGTTGAATTTTTAAAAAGTGTGGACCTGAAAAAAATTGAATTTGGATGCAACATTTTGGTCGCAAAATCGAGCCTGCAATTTCTGTAACTTTTTAATTTTTGTTTGACCATAAACAAGGCACTTCGCCGCGTTATTTTAAACCGTAAAAGTAAACCTTGCGGGACATTTTTGAAAAAACTGTTTATTGAACTGACAATTTTAAATAATGGTTAAATTATTTAAAATTGTCATTTGGCAGACGCATAAAATAGAGGTCAAAAAAATGTTTTGACCCGCAGTTCATAAAAAAAATCCCTTAGGAGGGGATGAGTAGGTAATATTTTTTGTTGTATAGAAAAAGCTAATTTTTTATTCAGAAACCTATCGCGTGTGGTATCATTATGGAAGGGCTTTTCAAGACGATTCAAAAAATATACCACATAATTACATTTTTTTAAATTAATACAAAAATAATTTTCAAAACAAACATACCTAGTTTGGGCTTCCTCAGATACGATTTGGATGATTTTTTTCTTGTAACCCTAAGGGTGGGTTGCACCATGCATAATTAACGGACTCATCAACGTTAAATATGGCGACGGAGCTGTCATCCCATAGAAAACTGTCTTTGCCTGCCATCTGTCAATTTCCGCTACTATTGGCAGAGTACCAGCGTAGGTAAAGGGCTACTTTTGGCATAGGTGTTACCGTGTAAGGTGAGTAGGGTAGTGTAACCGCAGTGTTACAGTATTATATATTAACTCCTTTTAAATAACTAGTATTTTACTGCGGATCTCTAAAAAATATATTCACACGTCGCAACTTCTTTGAAATCGATCTAGTATAAACACAAAAGTAATTAGTTTGGTTATTTATTGCTCTTTTTCTGCGGATCAAGTCGGAGCGCTTTTGGACACTTGACTCTTATCATGCGTATGTCGCCTAAACACAAGTTCGGTTACTAGCACGTACTAAAAAGGGCGTAAGATAATTAAAATAGGACGACACATTCGTCATCTAGCTAAAAACTTTTACTAATCAAATGTTTAAATGACGTATGTTGGTTCGAAATGTATGCACATAACACATGCATGCATGTTACTCGGATTTATTCGTGTGAATATTATTGTTTTAAAAATATACTTGTAGGAGAGTTAGTCGAGATTTGGACCCGGAACGTAGCGTTTGACCATATGAAGTCAATTCTGATTTGTCAGATATAATTAATTGTAAATTAGTAATAAATAATTCGGGCTCGCGATTACCTTAACCTGTGTGCAAAAATTTTTGTTCTAGTGTTTATTTGCTTTATTCGGTGTTAATTTAATGAATAGTTTATTAGAAGCAGTGATACCAGGGAGTAGAATTACTTAATAGAATTAAGATTAATGTATAACGAATTTTTGTATTTTATCTTATTAGGTCATCGCGACGGGTGTTAGTTCTGCTTTTAGCTGAGTCCAGCGTGTTCTAAGCGGTTAGGGAAGTCGTCAGTGGACGATTTGTATGTAGGACATAATAGTTAACTTCTGCAAATGTTCCAGAGTTGTCCGAGCGTACGAGAAGAAGATTATAGGGAGCCACTCTGGCTACATTCTTAGTTCTACAATTAGCTAGTACCTTCCCCAATAACCACATTTTGTGTAAAAGAGCGATAAACTAAAGTATTGATTATTTTATTTAGCCTAGTCTGCTTGAATTGAATGTTGGCATTGCAGAATAGTTATTTTGAAGGGAGAGCTTAACGTCATAACACACAACTCATTATATTGGCTCTTTCCGACAGAATGACGAGATTGTAGTGTCACACATTTAATTGCTTCTTTGATTCTATTATTTGTGACGAGATAGTGAACCAACAATAAAAAACTACTTTACACACACATCGTATATTTGTGTTACACACAAAATACATGTACACTCACTCGCTACACACCACACTACACTTACAAATACACAGCTGACACACCACACGTTTAGTCTATTTGCACACATTCACTTAGGTACACTCGGAACAAGGTTTGGTGGCTGAGATTAGCTCCTGCCAGCTGGACGCCGAAACAGGCTTTGGCCTAATGTATCTGACGGGTCAGTGCATTAGAAGTCTGAAGCCGTTACACTACACACTAGGTACACAAGCAAGGCCTGAGTTGTTTATATTTCTGTAACATTTCGCTCTGTAGTCCTGGGATCCAACCACTCGATATGTGCCGACCCCTGACGTCTGATGTCGTGTGTGAAGGTAGAGTGCTCTCCATCCAATTTAAGGGGCTGCAGTACAGTGAGTGTTATAGGGTATAAATAATATTCAGAGCACCTTGTACAGATCGACAACACTCACTAACTTTGTCACAAATACCGCGGCTGCATGACGTTGTATGGACAAGCGTAAATACCGCAGCGCGTAAGCTTAGCGTAACTTATAAAAATGCATTGTGCGTAAATACCATTTTTAGAACGACAGGAAAGTGAAGAGTGTTGATGAATGATTAGGAGGGATGTTTTGAATGTACTCCTGGTTTAGCTAGAATTGCTTCCTGTCGGTTTTGATGGACGCGTGGACGGGCATGTTCCATTCTCAACGTCACGCGAGGCAGGGGTGTAGGTTGGCAGGGAGCCCCTGGACATTCCAAAACTAAGTAATAACTTTAGGCTCCCCTTTTCTAGACCTAAGGGTCTGAATTCACAAGGTCTCTTTGTTGTCGGGTATTTCTTTCAGGTCGCTATTTCATCGTGTTCAAGCTATATTCTAAAATTAAGTTAAATTAACAGTAAAATAGTAATTCATTGAATGTAAAAATCTAGTAATTAAATCAATTAATTTATTTTCCTTTTAGCACTGCTGTCATTGGTGAGTGGCATGTTCATTTATGTAGTTAGTTTTTTTTTTTAAATATTATCTTACGCTTACGGGTTAATTTAATTCTATTGAATTTTTCATCACGTGTTTCGGTTTATTATTATTACATAAAATATATAATTACTTAATTCGATTTAAATTCGGAAACGGATACAGATACGGATCTCCGAGTAAATTCTTGTTCCGTATTTTACGGACACGGATCAAAAGTACGGATGGTATTAGTATTCCTTTATGAATACGGATACAAATACGGAATATGGATTGTATTTTTATTTAATCATGATTTCTTTACTTCAATTTTATTCATGGTTTATTTTGTTTTCTTTCATTAATTTGTTTTTTTTTTTTTTCTCAAATGATTTTTTTATTAACGGATCTTTATCGTGGCGTTTTATTTTTGACCCTTTTTTTTATTATTGCGTACATTATTGTTAGTTTATTACATTCATATTTAATTAACAATTTGATTTATCAATGTTTCTTACACAACGTAGTAGGTCCTTAATTTTTGATTAGACGATCACATGTATTTATGGCCAATATTAAATTATATTTTATTTTTAAAAGCTGTCGCATTAGTGCTTTTACAGTGGTGCCGTGACCAGGATTCAAGTCATTCAAAATTAAATTAATGACATTGATTTAATTACTTGAGAACGAATCTGTGTTAACAAACGCTTTATGAAATGGTTAATGAATGTGTTACTTAAAATATATATATTTTTTAAATAGATCTTGATTCTTAGGATCGCGAGGGCGTACGTTTGATTCGAGAGTTTATAATGACGTGTTCAGGCGGTTTGTGATAATGCCGTAATTAAAGTATAGCTTTCGGATTAAGATAACTGAGGGCGCGAGATCGATTACTGTACTCAAATTTAGGACTAATTGAATTGCCGTACCAAATAAAGATTCATATTATTAAAATAAATAAAAAATAACAGACTGTAAATAACTTGATTAGATTTCCTATTGAGATTTCCTCACAATTGTTAACTCTTCGATTCTAAAATTGTATCGTCTATCTGAGGGCGCTCTGTAACCGCAGTGTTACAGTATTATATATTAACTCCTTTTAAATAACTAGTATTTTACTGCGGATCTCTAAAAAATATATTCACACGTCGCAACTTCTTTGAAATCGATCTAGTATAAACACAAAAGTAATTAGTTTGGTTATTTATTGCTCTTTTTCTGCGGATCAAGTCGGAGCGCTTTTGGACACTTGACTCTTATCATGCGTATGTCGCCTAAACACAAGTTCGGTTACTAGCACGTACTAAAAAGGGCGTAAGATAATTAAAATAGGACGACACATTCGTCATCTAGCTAAAAACTTTTACTAATCAAATGTTTAAATGACGTATGTTGGTTCGAAATGTATGCACATAACACATGCATGCATGTTACTCGGATTTATTCGTGTGAATATTATTGTTTTAAAAATATACTTGTAGGAGAGTTAGTCGAGATTTGGACCCGGAACGTAGCGTTTGACCATATGAAGTCAATTCTGATTTGTCAGATATAATTAATTGTAAATTAGTAATAAATAATTCGGGCTCGCGATTACCTTAACCTGTGTGCAAAGATTTTTGTTCTAGTGTTTATTTGCTTTATTCGGTGTTAATTTAATGAATAGTTTATTAGAAGCAGTGATACCAGGGAGTAGAATTACTTAATAGAATTAAGATTAATGTATAACGAATTTTTGTATTTTATCTTATTAGGTCATCGCGACGGGTGTTAGTTCTGCTTTTAGCTGAGTCCAGCGTGTTCTAAGCGGTTAGGGAAGTCGTCAGTGGACGATTTGTATGTAGGACATAATAGTTAACTTCTGCAAATGTTCCAGAGTTGTCCGAGCGTACGAGAAGAAGATTATAGGGAGCCACTCTGGCTACATTCTTAGTTCTACAATTAGCTAGTACCTTCCCCAATAACCACATTTTGTGTAAAAGAGCGATAAACTAAAGTATTGATTATTTTATTTAGCCTAGTCTGCTTGAATTGAATGTTGGCATTGCAGAATAGTTATTTTGAAGGGAGAGCTTAACGTCATAACACACAACTCATTATATTGGCTCTTTCCGACAGAATGACGAGATTGTAGTGTCACACATTTAATTGCTTCTTTGATTCTATTATTTGTGACGAGATAGTGAACCAACAATAAAAAACTACTTTACACACACATCGTATATTTGTGTTACACACAAAATACATGTACACTCACTCGCTACACACCACACTACACTTACAAATACACAGCTGACACACCACACGTTTAGTCTATTTGCACACATTCACTTAGGTACACTCGGAACAAGGTTTGGTGGCTGAGATTAGCTCCTGCCAGCTGGACGCCGAAACAGGCTTTGGCCTAATGTATCTGACGGGTCAGTGCATTAGAAGTCTGAAGCCGTTACACTACACACTAGGTACACAAGCAAGGCCTGAGTTGTTTATATTTCTGTAACATTTCGCTCTGTAGTCCTGGGATCCAACCACTCGATATGTGCCGACCCCTGACGTCTGATGTCGTGTGTGAAGGTAGAGTGCTCTCCATCCAATTTAAGGGGCTGCAGTACAGTGAGTGTTATAGGGTATAAATAATATTCAGAGCACCTTGTACAGATCGACAACACTCACTAACTTTGTCACAAATACCGCGGCTGCATGACGTTGTAGGGACAAGCGTAAATACCGCAGCGCGTAAGCTTAGCGTAACTTATAAAAATGCATTGTGCGTAAATACCATTTTTAGAACGACAGGAAAGTGAAGAGTGTTGATGAATGATTAGGAGGGATGTTTTGAATGTACTCCTGGTTTAGCTAGAATTGCTTCCTGTCGGTTTTGATGGACGCGTGGACGGGCATGTTCCATTCTCAACGTCACGCGAGGCAGGGGTGTAGGTTGGCAGGGAGCCCCTGGACATTCCAAAACTAAGTAATAACTTTAGGCTCCCCTTTTCTAGACCTAAGGGTCTGAATTCACAAGGTCTCTTTGTTGTCGGGTATTTCTTTCAGGTCGCTATTTCATCGTGTTCAAGCTATATTCTAAAATTAAGTTAAATTAACAGTAAAATAGTAATTCATTGAATGTAAAAATCTAGTAATTAAATCAATTAATTTATTTTCCTTTTAGCACTGCTGTCATTGGTGAGTGGCATGTTCATTTATGTAGTTAGTTTTTTTTTTAAATATTATCTTACGCTTACGGGTTAATTTAATTCTATTGAATTTTTCATCACGTGTTTCGGTTTATTATTATTACATAAAATATATAATTACTTAATTCGATTTAAATTCGGAAACGGATACAGATACGGATCTCCGAGTAAATTCTTGTTCCGTATTTTACGGACACGGATCAAAAGTACGGATGGTATTAGTATTCCTTTATGAATACGGATACAAATACGGAATATGGATTGTATTTTTATTTAATCATGATTTCTTTACTTCAATTTTATTCATGGTTTATTTTGTTTTCTTTCATTAATTTGTTTTTTTTTTTTTTTCTCAAATGATTTTTTTATTAACGGATCTTTATCGTGGCGTTTTATTTTTGACCCTTTTTTTTATTATTGCGTACATTATTGTTAGTTTATTACATTCATATTTAATTAACAATTTGATTTATCAATGTTTCTTACACAACGTAGTAGGTCCTTAATTTTTGATTAGACGATCACATGTATTTATGGCCAATATTAAATTATATTTTATTTTTAAAAGCTGTCGCATTAGTGCTTTTACAGTAGGTCTAAACAAAATACACGGAAAAGTTATGGAATGCATACCCTATGTAACACGTAATAAGGGCTTGACAGCCCTGATTATGATGACCCATATCGCACCTAATAGGCTCGGTGTAAGTATACTCCTACTTTAAATAGGTAGTTTCGAAAATGAAATGAGACGATTGATAGACACCAACATATTTTATATTAACAAATATTTTCTAGGACAGGCAAATAGTTATATAAAAATACTTACTAAAACCCTCATCAAGCTTTGATTTTGCCGATTTTGATTTAGATAGGACTGACGCTATGCTTGACAATGGGGTAAAACTTTGAACTTCCAATAAGATTTGCAGAATTGCTAATAAGTAGTCAAATTAAGTAAGATTTTAGAAGAAGTTTTAACGACAGTCGTCATGTTATTCCCTAGCAAAGATGTTATAGGTTTGATCACAATTTCCAACAGATAATGCCGAGGCACGCCTTACTTCCAGTAATCGAATAAGACTAGATAAATCCGTCAATACTAGGTGCCATATTCATTAGAAAATTATTTAAAATACATAAACAACACATTATAAACACAACCTATCTCAAACATAACTCCAACACACACAACAAATAATCAACCATGAATGTTGAAGTAGTATTGGAGCTGCATCGGAATAATTTCCAAGCAAAGTATGATATTTCTGATTCAGACGTTTAGGCGCTAGCTCTGTTGCGTAGTTAATGCATTGGATTTGTATTGAAGTTGGATCGTGTCTATACGTGTTTTAAAGTTAGAATACGGCACCTAGTAAGAAGTAAATATACTTACAAGAACATTCGTCCAAATTAAGTACCGATTGGAGTAGGTAAGTTTAACAACAATAGAAGGTGACCACATGGTTGAATCTTTTGTCTCTCAATGCAAAGACAAAATGCTGCAAGCGCTCTGGGAACATGCCAGACGCGATATACTTTGGTCAGATGTTCTATATTTAATTTGTTGTTTTCTTGTTGTAGTATTATATATTTTATAACAAAATAGACTAATTACACTAATCATTTTCCATCTAGGTATTTATAACGTAATAAACGTAGCTACCTATGTAGGTACCTATTTTCATTTCATTAATTGAATTTTGAAAGTGACCTCATCGGCGTTGGATTACGAGTATCTATTTAGGTACTTATAAGAAGTACGGGTATAAGAAACTACGAAAATAAGTCATTGCGGAGATTTTTTGCGGTCTTTGACTGACTGACTAGTTAGCTACGTCTTGCCAATGGTTGGCCAAAGGCTTAAAAGGAGACACATCATTACAATTTTTTTATCATTATAATTTACAGTTTTTTTTGTAACTTCTTAAGGCTCTTAAATGCGTAAAAATACACGTTTCGTCGTTACTTTGCCGAGCGGAACTCAGGATCAAATTGACCCGTGGCGTGGCACAAAGGGGGTGACTAACGCTAAGATGATGATGTTCTCATCATAGCGCCCGGCTACCGAAATAAAACAGAGGAAGATCTACCTACGCGAACACAAATTCCAATCAGAAACGTGGTGAAACAGAAAAATCTGAACTTGTTTCTATGACTGTTTAAACAGCTTTCTAGTTTTTGTGCCGGCTTTTGGCCTCAATAGAGCTTAGGATCCGCTCGCCAACCTAATTTTAAGAATTGAATAAGCACTTCTATTTGAAGATTTTGAAGTAGGTATCTAAAACGCCAGCCTTGAGGTAAACATGGGGCTTATTTATACTAGGTCCGGTTTCCTGCCGCGAATGCAGAAAACGCTGGTTCGATCCCAGTCCTGGGCGCCGGAGGCCTAGGCCACTTTTTCCTTTGTATATATCTATTTACGTTTTTAAGAAAAATCTGCGGGGAAAACGAGTCTTAAGTTATAGGCAAAGGTGTTGCTTATGTAAAATTAATAATAATTAAGATTCTGTTGAAAACTTTTACTCGTATCATAGCCAATATATTTATTAGCTGCTTTCTGCAGGATATTTTAACTACTATCTTTGCTACTGGTGGGGCGTGTTATGGTTTTACCCCGTTAACCAATGAGCTAGAATTCAGAACCTACAATTTACGGATTGCAAGTCGTACGTCTTACTTTAAGGCTACCAATAACGCTTCTCACTGAAAGTTATGATGTAATGATAGCATTTTCATAGGAAAAAGAAACGAAATTCGGTAAAAATCACTGCAAATAAGACAGTTATTAACTAACCTTACGGTTCACTACCGTTTACCTAAACGATAGACTGACTAGCTCCAAGACAACATCACCATTATTTATTTAAGAGCTGGTCTCTTGTCGGTGGAGCAATGTCCATGCATGACTGTCCTTTGCCTTCTTCTTGACAGCCTCATACTACAGGTTTATTTTATCCTTTACTCGATCCATGTATGCTCTTCTTGGCTTCAACTGTCCCTTCTAGGTGTTCTTAATAAAATGTCCATACCGTAGCAGGTGGTGCAAGACATAGCTGGGGGACTTTAACATCTTATGATGGAGAGAGAGACGCGAAACAAAGGACTCGTGATCTATGGAGGATGATGTTGAAGACACTATGATTCTAAGCAGAACATGTAATGAATGAATGAATGATAATAGAGAAAATGTGGATACATTGAATGTAACACAAATTTGTAGCCACGGCTCTATTACCAAGGCTTAAAGTCTTGGATACCTACGTGTTTTTGTCATCAAATGTTTCCATATTTTCAGACGTGACCGTACCACAGTCAGTGTCTGATCATCTTTGTCATTACGTATCAGTCATTCTCAGACTCATAATATGTAGATATTATGAGTCTGAGAATGACTGAGACTCATAATATGTAGATATTATGAGTCTGAGAATGACTGACAATAGGTAAGTACCTAAACAACCTAATGGATTAATTTGGAAATCAATATTTTCTGTAGATAACTGACAAACTCCTATACCCAAACAGGGGTTCTTGCAAGAAAATAATAAAATAAATTTAAAACTAGTTAGTGAAACATTTAGAAGTAAGAGAATAGTACTTTTTAGGGTTCCGTAGCCAAATGGCAAAAAACGGAACCCTTATGGATTCGTCATGTCTGTCTGTCTGTCTGTCCGTCCGTATGTCACAGGCATTTTACTCGGAAACTATGCGACGTATCTGAATAAAATTTACACATAAGGTGTATTTTGTATGCAGCTACTTAGTTATGTAGTTAAATTTGAAAAAAAAAAATTTTTAGGGGGGCGCTCCATACAGGTAACTAAATTAAAAAAAAAAATAACCAAATATCAACATGTGATACATCAATCGATAGGTCTTTCAAAATAACATTGAGGTTTCTTTGACTATTTTGTGATTAAGTGAATATTTTCTGAAATAATCGCTTCGAAAGTAAGAAAAGTTGTATAGCCCCCCCCGTAACTTTTGAACCGTAAGTTCAAAAAATATGAAAAAATTTGAAGAGATGCACCTTATCATAACTTTCTACGAAAATTGGTTTTTAACATTATCGGTTCAGCCATTTTTGAGTTATCTCCAAAAAACTTCTTCCATAGGCATCAGAGACGACCTTTTGGTATTAGTTTGGTTCTTATTCCATTGAAGGTACGGAACCCTCCTATGCGTGGTCCGACACGCACTTGGCCGGTTTTTAACTTTACTATACAAAAAAAAACTACATTAGATAATATGTACTTAAATTGTACTTTTGATATTAAGTAAGAAATAAACGCTTTTTTATTTTTATTTTATTTATAATTGACAAACTCACTTTTAACACCTATACCTAATGTATATATCTAAATACAAGGTGTGACAAAAATGCTGGTGATTCGTTTAAACATATTGATATCATATTCTGGTTATGTAAACTAGGAATTAAAAAATATTAATGCGACAAAAAAAATTGGTTTTGTATGGAGGGTCGGCCGGCTGGGCTGTCCCATACAAAAAAAAATTCGTCTCCAAAATTATTTTCTTCTAGTTTTCCTTAGCAGCAATACGAATTACGATACCAATTATTCCCTTAAACACCCAACCAAGCACCCTGTATATTTGAAAGAAATAGTGTAAACATACCGGTTCTCGGCCACTTATGCGAGTTGCCTTCTTCAGCGCAAGATAGTTTTACGTGTTTTAGTCCTTGAATATTATAAAATAAATTTAAACAAAAAAGAACTGACTTCACTTAGCATCCACCTTTCCAACAGCAAATGCTCGAGCTGCTGTAAAAAAATACTGAAATCACTATAGGTGTGCCTATAATAGTTGAAGATTTTCCTCGATTTCTCCAGGACCCCATCATCAGATCCTGACCTGGTTACAATGGGACCAATTGTGAAGTATACTCCTTCAAACAAAAAAAGAATTTGCCAAATCGGTCCAGCCGTCTTCGAATAATCGGTGAACATATTACATAAAAAAAACCGGCCAAGAGCGTGTCGGGCCACGCTCAGTGTAGGGTTCCGTAGTTTTCCGTCCGTCACAGTAAGTGTCCCCACTTAAGAGTTAATAACACCGCCATGTAGCATATGATACGAGAGTTCCACGTACAGCGACATCTATCGGCAAATTAAGTAAACTATTGCGCGCGAGCTTAAAGTATGGAAGATGATTTTTATTGAATAATTCTTTATTGCGTGAACCGATTTTCACCGTTTTTACTTTATTTGAAAGCACGTCATTTCATTGTAATTTTGTAGAAATTACAGGTACAATAAACACCTGCTTATACGGTTAAATTACAAACTTAGTTCAGAAATTATTTTGTAATTTTTTTTCAAAAACTATTCAACCTATCAAGTTCAAAATAATTTTCCTAGAAAGTTTTTATAAAGTTCTACTTTTGAGATTTTTTTCATATTTTTAAAACTTATGGTTCAAAAGTTAGAGGGGGGGGACGCATATTTTTTTACTTCTGGAGCGATTATTTCCGAAAATATTTACATTATCGAAAAATGATTATAGTAAACCCCTATTCATTTTTAAATACCTATCCAACAATATATCACACGTTAGGGTTGAAATGAAAAAAAAAATCACTCCCCACTTTACGTATAGGGGAGGTACCCTAATAAAAAAAAAAATTCCACTTTTTATTTTACCACTTTGTCGGCGTGATTGATATACATATTAGTACCAAATTTCAGCTTTCGAGTGCTAACGGTCACTGAGATTACCCGCGGACGGACGGACGGACGGACGGGCAGACATGGCGAAACTATAAGGGTTCCTAGTTGACTACGGAACCCTAAAAACAAAGATCCCGACGAACTGATAACCTCCTTCTTCGAAATCTTGAAGTCGGTTGATAACATATTTTACACGCACAAACTCAAAACATCACCAATTAACTCAGATTAATACTTTAAAACTTTGCTTCCAAAGCCGATTTACTAGAATTTTTTTTTCTAAATTTGGCATGTGTCAACCCATCAAATTTTTAAATCGGTCGTTATTCAGTCAAAAACCGAAAAGGGATAGTGGCCCGATAACCGTTATGTTTACCCTACCTTCAGAGCCGGATTAACCCCCTCCGGGGCCCCTAGGCAATACAATTCTTGGGGCCCCCTTTTTAGCAAAAAATGTAGTGTCAAATATATTAAGTCACTACAAGCTGGTTTTTTTTCAACAATTTGCCATATTGGACGAGGTGATTAGATAGATTATACTGAACAACTTTTAATATGGAACCAACCCTGAAATAAAAAATAAAATTTTACCTGCCCTAATAGCTTTGCCATGTCTGTCTGTTCGCGGCTTAGCTCAGTGATCGTCTGTACTAGAAATCTGAAATTTGGTATGAGTATCTATACTATTAATCACGCCCACAAAACGGTAAAAAAAACTTTAAAATGGTGAATCGTTTACATTTTTTACAAGCTTATTTAATCTTAATATAAATTCACCCTTTCGCACCCCTCCTAAACTGCCACTAAAATAAGTTTTTAGCAGTATGAAATATTTCCAATTTCTTCTTTGCGCGCGCGGGACCCCTAACCCAATATATGCTACATATAAATTCTCCAATTAACATTAAACTCTATGAGCTATTTATAAATTACCAATTAATAGGTATTTCACTCCATGAAACATTATCATTTTCCTCTGTGCACGCGCGGGGCCCCTAGCCGATATATATATTTTTCCAATTTAATTTCAGTCTATGCAACATTTTCATTTTTTTCTCTGCACGCGGGGCCCCTGATCGATGCGGGGCCCCTAGGCAGTTGCCTACTCTGCCTAAAGGCTATTCCGGCTCTGCCTACCTTAGGTCTATGCAATATACTCACGTATAAAAACTCAAACATTCCATTCTCGTCTTCAAGATGGACCAAACAAAAAAATTTTGTATAATTTCTCAAGTTTTCCAACTAAAAACTTCTACAAACTTTCAGAAGCACATTGACACCCCACTTTCCCAACTTGTCTCCACCAATCACAGCGCCGGATCGCACGCAACAAGCCCCGCCCCCTGCGTTGCAATAGGCATTCTAGCAATGCAACGCAACATGTGCGCTGCATTTGTCTCACTCTAATCTATGGAAAATGTTTTCGTGTGAAAGGGACCGCATGATTCTTTTACGATTACATGCAAATTTTTATTCAATTGCAAATTAAGTTGCATTACAATGGATTAAGTAATTATGTATTATTATATGGAATCACGAATTTCTTTGACACGGGCATCTTTATAGATAAAATGCAAGCGTGAGTATAAAATTAAGTTCAAGGTTTTTTATGTAAAGAATATTAAATACTGAACGGTTGGAGTTGCAAGAATGCATATTATTGTTTAATGTTATGGGTGTTTTTACAAGTAGGTGAAACAACTTTTTCTTGACACTTATTGCCATGGTTACGGTCTCCTGAGTCACTCTTTAAATTCAACCAATTCTTGTAGTCAATTTCAGCCCTTTCCATGAGATGTCTACTAGGATGTCCACCAGAAGGGACAGAATAACCACAAAAAAGGAAACTGATAGCTAAGCCACCCAAAAAGAGTACGTCCTATTATTCCTACATTATTTATACAAACAGCAATACAATACAAATACTCTTTATTGCACACCTCAATAAAATAGAGCAGTACAGTACTAAGATTAAAAGTAGAGGCAGTTAACAGGCGGTCTTATCGCTACAGAGCGATCTCTTCCAGACAACCTTGGGGTAGCGGAAATCTAGTCGAAAAGTAACCTTCGCTCAAAAGTCCAAATAGGTAGAGGCGCCCCCAAACGCCTTGTTGTTCCTTCCCTACCAGTCCTTATTCTCACCATCCACACAGTCCATGTAAAATATAGATATTTTTGAAGTAGGTGACAGGTGAGGAAACCTTATGTATGAAGAGGCCAAGAATCTTGGTTAATTTTGAGTGTGGATAGCAACATTCAAGTGTTCTCTACTTACAGCACCAATATGTGACGTGTCAAGTCAATGGTTACATCATTGTCGGTTGTTAATAGAGTTTTTTTCTTAATGAGTTTTTATGGCAGTAATGCCTTATTGACAACCGACAATGATACAACTTTGACTTGTAAACGTCACTTATATCTATCTAGTTTGGTCGACATGTCACAAATAAGCTGGATTTGGCTTTTTATTGTAAATAGATGGATGAACCGATTAAATTTCTTCCTGTTTTTGGACAACAGTAGCATATTAATAATTATATTAGACTAACGTCATCTACTTAAAAATGACTTATAGTGGAAGTCTAATATAAAGGGTGCATAAACTTTTCATCCTATAAAATATTGGATTTAAGAGTGACTCAGGAGACAACCGAACGTAGCAAGGCAAAGAATGACCAAAAAGTTGAACTACCCATTATACATTAAGCGCCTTCTTCACAAAGTCTAACTTAACAGCACCCAAAATCCAAATCCAGTGGGACTTTGCCCCATAGTCAAACCCCATGGGCCATAAAATTTATTACAACATAATAATCAACAGGTCACGCGACATGTTGCCAACCACCTGACTCACGTAATTTACGACCTAGGGTCGCATCCCTCCTGCACACTCGCTACGGAGGAGAGTAAGACAAAAACTGATTTGTATATCGTTTATGGCATTTTAATTATGTATATTTGGAAAGGTTTTTGTAAGTTTTTTGTAAGTGAAGGAATGTTCATAAATATTTGGAGATGGTGCGGTCTAATAAGATTTAGTTGGTTTGTTGACTCTTTAGAAGCCTCAAACGATGTGGCTCCTGAAATGGTATGATTTCATTTTATAAAGAAATATTTAATTTGATATTATTTTGATACCTATATAGAGATATAAGCTACGAACGTATCAAACTGATTGTATAATCAATTTGATTTTTTTAAGTTCGAGTCGGCATCAGGGGTGACGTCGACCTTTTGGTGGATTTTACTTGCATATTCTATAGATTCAACTTATATTAACCGCACCTATTTAAAACCACCTACGCAATGCCAACGTAGGTATCTAACGTTGGTATGTACCTTACTTGACATCGAAATATTGACACAGTGACATAATTCAAATAGCTTCCTCCAATTTTTTACCAGAAACCAAGAACCATTTCGTCTAGATCTTATATTAACACAGAGGTACTTTTTTTAGACAAACAAGCAAGCGTTTGACTTTACTCAAAACTTTGAATCACATATATAACACAGTTGACATATAAAACCATAAACACTGTGTAGTAGGAGTATATGTACAGGTTACAAGCATCCATAGGCAACTGTAACCACTTACTACCATGCAAACTGTATGCTTGTTTACCACTGACGTAGTATAAAAGAAAATGTAACCTACAAGAATCTTTCGACTGATTTTCAATCACAGACCTATTAAAACCTCCATGAGAATAAATCTAAACAGTCGTAACGTAATGTCGGCCATTCGTCTCGCACTCGTTTCGAGCTGTAATATAATTAGTAGCTAATTAAACCGATGGGGCAATTAGTCCCCAACCAGCACTGGGTCGTGGGGACTATGACCCCGTGAGCATATGACCATAGTGTGCTATTATTGATGTTGTAAATTCTAATTTGACATTGATATTTTGTCAATTATAGTAAAAATTTAACTTTGAAAAAAAAAGTTAATTTTGAGTTTAGGAAGTTGGGTTTTAGCCAGATAACAACAGTGCCTTATTAGATAAGTAAAAAAATATTGCATTAAATATGGTAGGTATATTCAATTTTTTTAAGATATCCGAATGAAAGTAGGTGGCTCATTCAAATTTTTCGTGACCATTAATCTATTGCTAGAAAAAAGTATGATAAACATTGAATTTCGTGTATAATATTGAATTCCCAAATTGTACCTGAACCAAATAATAGGAATTTGTTAACCAAAATTCATTTATTAATATTGATTAATGTAAAAAGATGGTATCGCAGTGGTAAATACCTTATTTTCATACAAATCGGGAGACAATCAAGGACCACTGAGTTACTGTGATTAAGAATATTCGCAGTTGTTATCATTAAACTAAGCTATCGGGATTGATAGCCTAATTAAGCTTCTTTCTCCGTCACATAACACCAAATGAGAGTAATGGCCAAGAATTCTAAAATATGCATTTTACGAAAACTTGTCAAAAACTTATGTAAGTAGGGGAGGTAAGCCTAAAACGGGTAGCTCGCCTAAAACGGGTAAGCTTGTTAGTTTGCGTATTACGACTATTATTGAGAATGTACGAGTGCGGTGCGGTAGCGTGATTGTCACCCAATCACAGGCAGTCGGTTCCCCGCTGTGGCGCAAGCGCTGGTAAGGTAAGACAAAAAACATTTTTTTTGATGTTATTGATAAAAAAAATAGAAGTTTTCAAACTCTGAATACTCAAATATTGTATGTAATATGTTTACTTAAGTTTTGTGTTGTGAATTTGCAAGGAATGTGCTTCTAAATTTCGAAAACTCGTTGTTGGTCTTGCGTTCTGTTTTGGGGTTATTGCGGTTGAAAATAAAAACGTGCTGTTGGGCATAACGGGTAGGGGCAAAACGGGTATGCTCGTGTAGGTGGTTTGGGTAGTGGAGACGGAGTTTTAATTTTTTAATTATTTTATAATTCTAAAAGGTTAAACAAATGTAAAAGAAAAACTTCTAATGCATCATGGGACGAGGAAGTCATGAAACTTGCTATGTAAGAAGCTGGTAAAACCTCGGTGAATAGTACGGCTAAGAAGTACGGTATAAACTTATCCACGTTATTCAATAAGCTTAAATAAGCAAATGTAAGTGATATTATGTTACAAAAAAGTTTTATAAATTTAAAAACATGTTATTTTGTTGATTGATCTCATTATTTACCCTTTACCCGTTTTGCCCAGACGCGGTACCCGATTTAGGCCCCCCATAAGGGCAAAACGGGTATTTGGAATGGTTTTCTATATTGTGTTTTTCTCAGATTATTGAAGAGAATGATTATGTTTGTTTTTATTTTTTAATACTTTATTAGATGAACGATTCTTGTAATCAAAATGTTTGGTACATTTACGTTTTTAAATATGTTTTAATTCACATCTCCCTTAGCTTACCCGTTTTAAGCTTACCTCCCCTACATGTACAACGAAAAAATCTATACTTATACTTTTGTAATTTAAAGTATATAGAAGTTTGAAAAAATATTTTAGCAGTGTCATATTTCAACAATCTTGCGACCGTTATTAAACATCTGTTCCTCAAATAGATGCGTTTTAAATAATTCATTCGAGTTGGTAATTTTTATTCCTCACCGCCCGTCACGTCATTTCTGATGCATGGGCGACATCCGCGGCTCGACCGGTACTGAGCTATGACGGATTACTGACGGTTTATTGTGGAAACAGTTTTATTTTACATGCATATGTAATTGTAATAATTTAATATTTTGTAAAGTTAGAAGAAAGCTCTGTGTGAAAAATAATAGGATACATGTATCAAAGTAGTTAGAAGAGGTAAGTATCTTTTTTTAACGGTCTTGCTTTCTAAGGATGCCATAGGTATTTATACAAAGACAATGAAAAATGTATCGCCTAAACTTAGGTATATAAATAGATGTCATATACAAAGGAAAAAGTGACCTAGGCCTCCGGTGCCTGGTGTCTACTTAAAATAAACAAATTAAAATATTTATTAACAATAATTTGATTTGTTCTTCAGTTGTGATGTATCACGTTTCAAATAATCTAACGTTTTAACGTTTTCATGTTCCTTGAGTAAAACTCTTTTTTTTCAGCATGATAACCACTGAAAGGCGAATCACAGGTATCGTTTAAATACTGTGAACGGTAAAATTTTAATATAATAAAAGTGGACGAGTTTAGTACAAGGGCCCAATTTGTGGATTTACAAATACACTTAATTCTTTCACTAATAGTTAGATAGATTGTGTACTTTTAGGAAGTATCTACTAATAACTCCATATCGATCATGTGGGACCTTTTTTACTGGATTGACACATATGTAGGTACCTATCTTATCTAGGTAAGTAATGGTGTTAATTAAAAAGCGTCGAAAATTGATGTATTTAAAACGTCTGGTCTCCCTGAAGAATCCAGTGGCCAAATTCTTGTAATTCATAGTTAATGTTGATACCAGACTACTTCCAAAAGCATTTATTGAATCTGAAACAAAAGTTTTATTATATTACTAGCTTTTGCCCGCGGCTCCGCTCGCGTTAAATTCGGGGTAACAAACCATACAAACTTCCACCCCCCATTTTAGGGAAGTGGGGGGTTAGAAAGGGACAAAAAGTAGCCTATGTCACTCTCCATCCCTTCAACTATCTCCACTTAAAAAATCACGTCAATTCGTCGCCCCGTTTTGCCGTGAAAGACGGACAAACAAACAAACAAACACACACATACACTTTCCCATTTATAATATTAGTATGGGTTTACATACATATCAAGAAAAAAAAAATTGTTTAAGATTATTTTTACTACAAGAGAGGGAGAGAAGACTTCGCCCCCACAGTTGGACGTTATATCTTTATAAAGCGTTATAGAGTAAAGGTTGTCTGGAAGAGATCGCTCTTTGGCGATAAGACCGCCAATTGTTTTACCTCTACTTCTCAGTTTGTAACTTGTGTGTACTTTATTTCTTTAATTTGAGGTATGCAATAAGGAATATTTATGTTGTTATAAATTATTATATTATAAATAATATTTGTATTAGCTAACGTGTTTGATTGACCAATTGTAGGTAGGTAATGGATTTAAATCTAGAGTTAGAAATTTGGGCTTTGGAATAAGCTTAATGTACACAGGGTCAATTTTGAAGTCCAATTTGGCCGCGGTGATTGGGTAAATCTTGTTGGTCTACTGTCAGGATCAACTCCGTCAAACTTTTCATACAATTAGTACCTATCAATTGACAGAGTTAGGGTACAAACAAAAATCTGGAGCATCGCTCCAATTCAGAACTTAACCTAAAAATAACTAAAATTGTGCTGACTTCTCTCACTCGTTGACCGCTATGCTACGTGCGTAGCGCTACGCCGTAGAACCTAGCGATTTTTACAGACAGCTTTTTGTCTCAAAAATCTAGATCTCAAAGGTGTTTTAAAGTCTTAGACTGTTTTTTATTCGTTCGGAAAAAGAGTTAAACATCAGGTTTACTCATTCTAAATTAACTCTGAACCATTTAAGCGACAACCGAGTGCGGCATTAAACTTCATTTTTTTATTTTTTTTAATCCAGCTGTCTTTTACAGTTTAAGTTTATAAATTAATGAAGAAAAAGTAAAAGTAGTTCGCTCACTCCTCACATAGTAAGTTCATTGAGGCTTGTGTTGTGGGTACTAGCCGACAAGATATTATATTATACTATATATGTTAAATAGATAGAAAGCATTCGTAACTCTGTCAGTTTGTCCCTTAAAAAGCACGTGAAAAGTAAGAGCGTGGTCGGTATCTATAGTCAAACTACTTACGCACTGAGTTCCCTCCTACTATAGCATCATAAAAATCTCTTTATCATAAGTACAACCGCCGGCAAAAAATTCGAAGTATTAAAAAAAAATCTTTAAAAATATATTAGGTACGTTATTAATTAATACTTAAATGTGGTCTAAAATACATTAAAATATTCATCTCAATAACTTGGGCCATAAGAAAATGAAAATTCATAAATATTTTACTGTTTTGCCGAGATAATTAAAAGGTAAGTAATTACATTAATATAACGATCTTAAATGTAGTTTTATATTATTATTTTTTTCCAGATACTAAAATGATCGTTAAATCTGGGCAATCTAACTCAATCTGCCCAATCCGACCGTAAAAGTACTTAAAAACTAGATATATGTCTAAGTTACAATCTAATCTTGCATGCTGTACTGTATGTCATAACTTAAAATCGATAACACCTTTACATATGTACTCACACTATATATTATACCTACCTTCTTAGATAATACCTATCTTAACTACTGGGTCAAATCCAAAATCATCGGCATGAAAAGTGAATCCTAGTTTTGTCATTAGGTACAATTTTACCAACTTAATTTAAAAAATACAACGGCCGTCTGCCCGCACAAAGAAACACTTCGTCAAGTCCAAAACATCTCTATGAAAAGTGAGTCCTTGTCAGTTTCAGCACAGGCGGCAGCGGGAGCGGGCGCGGGCGCGCCGCCTGAGCGGACACGTGGCGCCGGCTCAGGTGGGCCCCTCCCCGCCCGGCCCACCTCGCCGCGATCGCTCGCTCGAGTCGCATTCGTCGCTCGGACGCCGGGAAACCACGAGTCGTTTTCCTCCGCGCCGCGCCGAACTTTTCGGACGCATTCGATTTTTAAACTTACCGGACTTTTAAAAAAGAGTTCGATTTTCAAACTGTGAAGTGAGTGATGTTTGTGAATCGGTTGTGATTGTTTTTTTATTTATTTATTGACATTTAGTGTGAGTATAGTTTAATTTTGTTCATATTTTTACGAAGAAAATTCGGAAGATCGCGCTGAAAAAAAAAGTTCTACGCCACATTTAGATTTACATACACATTTTTTTTCATTAGGTACTTGAATGAAGACTACTAAGGCCAAAGACGTTGGTTTCTTTGAAAATTATCGTCAATATAGTGTTTGAGTAGTCATAAAATCAAAGCGTGTCGCAGTAAATCTCCTCGCGGTGGATCTCAACTGTCCACTTGACACGGGACATTTAAAGCATATTAAATCTTTGAAAGCTTACTGTATTTGACTACAAAGTGAATTTGAGTAGTTTGTATAAGTTTCCGGTGACTATTAGGCGTTTGAAATTATTTTTTTTAAATTTTTTTTTTTGCAAAATAATAACAAGTATATCTTTGTTTTAATTTTGAACAATAAGAATCATATAGATACCAATTTAGATGCTACTTGTTTTGTTTTCTTTAATAACAAGAATCAAGAGGATTCGAATTACTATCAAACTGAATAATGTTTACAGATGACTAAATATTTTAAAATATAAATTAAAACTGATCACAACATTCAAAAGCCCTTCCTTTCCAATAAACCAATTTAAAAACTAAACCAAACAAGACACGCGCAACAAGCTATCAAACTCGAATTAAAATTAAAACAGTCAGACGTTTCCTCTTCAAAGCCCTGAGGACGTTAGAAAAATAAATGAAATTAAAAGAAAAAACGTCGAAATCGTCCGGCCCATTTAGCTCGAACCGGACGACAAAAATCCGACTGAAATAAACCGACACATGTGAGGGCACGTCAGCGGACGACTTTCAATATGGATTATTTTGATACTCAACTTTAATTTAAGTTGATTCTACTTTTGTTTGTTTGTTTATGGGCTTTCAGTTTGCGTATTACATTGGAATTAATACCTACCTAAATTCAAGGTATACCTATACAACTATGAAAAGAAGAGAAGAAACTATCCTGATGCAAGAGATTAATATTGGAGACTTTGTTTATTTTTATTTATTTTTGTACATCCACCATTATAAGGCATTTACTAAAACTTGGTAACTAGCCTTTAGTTACCATGTTTTAGTACCTATTATGTAAGGAAATATATAGTATTTCACTCTTTTATGTTTACGTGCCTGAAAGCAGTTAGTTAACTAATCATTCCTTTCCTTTATATTTAAAATATTAATAAAATGTATCAGTTCAACTTCAGACATATTAATGAAAACCAAACTAACACTATTATTTTTCTTTGTAATAGCTTATTTTGGCAGGTAGTATAAAAATGTACGACTAAGTAACATCCAAATAAAAAAACAACATTTCTCCCTTTGAACACACATATCATTATCAGAATATCTAATTCTTCTCGTACGTATATCTAATTGTAATTATTTTACATAAGTAGGTATATAATTAAGAAAAAAAGGAGCTTTGTAATTTTTTTCTGTCACATAAAGTAACACGGCAGACAACAACATCAAAATTTCATAAAATTATGATTTTTGTATTACCACCCAATTGCAACCTAAGTTTTTGAAGAAAACAATTTATTAAATAACAAAGGGCAACTACAGATACTTAAAATGTAATAAGCTATCAACAATAAGCAATTAGGTACAATACAGCATATGTGTAGATATTATTTAATATTCAGCACCGGCAGTATTTATAGTCACTACTAATGTATTTAGACGCAGCAGTCACTATAGGCTCAAAATGACGGAAACGCTGACGTCTGAAGTTGCAAATGTTTTCCAACATACGATTATCTATTTTAACATTGTTTTCTTGCAAGATTATTAGTTTGTATCTATTGACAGAACACAAAAAGCCTGGCTTTTTAAAACACATTGTAACCATACCAGAGCAAATTAATAATGAATATCTTCAATGTTTTATACCAACTTCTAAACTATAGATTTTAGGAAACATCTGCAAAATATAAACTATTAAATATTATTTAGAGTAAACTCTTAATGGAATTGATCATTTTGCAGCTAAAAATTAGCAAACTTGTAAAACACATAAAACAATCATCATCATCAACTATAATACCAATATTACACGATCTAATTTATGTATTAAATGCAGTATACAATAATCAAATTGCGAGAAAGTTTTAAGTGGCAATTAATTACATTAGTTAGTAGTTAAGAATCATTAACGAAGAGTCCGTAGGTACGTGTAGGTATTTTTTTAATAAAACATTAATTAAGTATACCACAAATGTTAGTGAAGAATACCCAGTGAACAATATTTAAATTTAAAGTTAGATGCACCAGTTTCAGATACATGTAAGTAAAAAAACTGAAAAAATAATATCTCGATTGACGTTGCCACCTTACTACATGTAGTTAATTTTAATAGTGGTATTAAATTTTACCAAAACTCTGCGAAAAATTTACCAAAAACCCTCAATTCTCAAATTCACACATTCATCATTCCGTAAATCCAGCACATACACAATGACTGCTAATTTGCTCATAAAGACATATGCACGGGCAGACGCCGTTAATCGTGCTTGGCCTACCGCTTACAGCCATAAAGCTCTGAGGACACTTTTATGGGCCAACACGTGGCGTCTTTTTTTCGCACTACACTTGACATGTGTAACTTTATAGAAATGTATTAATTTATTGTTTTAAAATAGACCCCACCTTGTGTGGCTTCCTTATTTCTTCTTTGGTCCTTTGCGTCGTCATCTCAGAACTATCTTTTATTGGCACTCCTTGCATTTTAATTTTAGAACGACGCATTGAGATAACAAGAAATAAATTAGGTATGACATTGTTTTCGCGTTTGTATGCATACTATACGTACTTACTAATTATTTTAAAGTTCTTTATCCATGTGGGAACCAACAATCTTTCAGAATCCATCTGCAGTTAAGGTAACTTTCTGCTGTGAGGCAAATATTATTTTTACTTATTCAGACTAAATGGATAATATACTTATGATTATTGTATTTTAGTAAAAATCTTCCCTTCGACTCTGTCATTGGCTAATTCAGTATGTCTAGACAAGTAGACATTCAGGGTAGGGCGTGTAGAATTTTAATAAGTAGGCACGAAGGTCTTTATATTATTTAGTGCAAGAGAAAAACCTGCATTTTAGCTGCAAAATAATCAAATCGACTTTATTATTTATAAATATACTGTATTGTGACTTATATTTACCAAATTTAAGTAAATCATAAAATATTGAAATAGTAGTCCTAACACGATTGTTACCAAAACAAATATCTGTCATATTATAACACTACGTCTAACATTAAAAGCACCTCCTTAGACACTAACATCATTCTCACACAACATATATCACTAAAACGTCTTTTAAAAGAATAACATCAAATAAGCATAAATACTTCATAGGAACTTGCTACGTTATTCTATAAAGTGCACTCCTAACGAGAGCACACACTTGACCAACTAATGTGTCTCATTTTATCGCAGGATCATCAATCAAGCTCGGACAATTGAAGCGAACTGCGAACAGCACTTAACATGTCCGACTAGACCATTCAGACATCCGAAGGATGACAAGTGTAGAGTGAACTTAACAAGAAGGACACTACGCTGTTACCGATGAACGACCTAAACTACAACGCCGGGATGAGTTCCTACCAGTTCGTGAACTCCCTAGCCTCGTGCTACGGGAACCAGGCGCCGGGGCGCACCGGCACGCCGGTGGACCAGCCGGGGCACCCGGGCCTGCCCACCCCTGGAGCGGATTACTACAATCCAAGCGCGGCGGCTTCGGCCTACCCAAATGCCTGCTATTCTCCTCCACAAGTCGGCCACCACTACCCTCAACATCCGTACGCCACGCCAGCCGCGGGCGCGCACATGCAGCCACAAACCATGATAGACTACACACAACTACACCCACAGAGACTTGGAAATACAGCCAGTCATATGCATCAGCATTCAAACCCGAGCCCGGGGGCGCTTTCACCGAATCTGATATCCAATCCTCCCAGCCAAGCAGGCGGGGCTAGTTGTAAATTCGCCGATTCCACATCAACTACAGGCGTCGCTTCGCCACAAGATCTCTCCACATCATCAGGCCCGGGCAGAACTTCCCCCGGTTTTGGTGTACAGGGTGGAACTGGGTCTAAGCTAGGCCTGACGACCCCTATAGCTTCTCCAGTGGAACACAAAGCAAACGTGAACCAGAACATCTCCAGTCCGGCTTCCAGTACTTCCAGCAACGAAAGCAATGAGGCTCACAACTCTAGTTCTAATAATACGAAGAATTCTAAATCTGCTAACGCGTCAGCGAATCCTCCACAAATTTATCCTTGGATGAAACGGGTGCATCTAGGACAAAGTAAGTAACATTATTTCGTTTTTAGGGTTCCGTAGTCAACTAGGAACCCTTATAGTTTCGCCATGTCTGCCCGTCCGTCCGTCCGTCCGTCCGCGGATAATCTCAGTGACCGTTAGCACTAGAAAGCTGAAATTTGGTACTAATATGTATATCAATCACGCCGACAAAGTGGTAAAATAAAAAGTGGTTTTTTTTTTTTTATTAGGGTACCTCCCCTATACGTAAAGTGGGGAGTGATTTTTTTTTTCATTTCAACCCTAACGTGTGATATATTATTGGATAGGTATTTAAAAATGAATAGGGGTTTCCTAAAATCATTTTTCGATAATGTAAATATTTTCGGAAATAATCGCTCCAGAAGTAAAAAAATATGCGTCCCCCCCCTCTAACTTTTGAACCATAAGTTTTAAAAATATGAAAAAAATCTCAAAAGTAGAACTTTATAAAAACTTTCTAGGAAAATTATTTTGAACTTGATAGGATGAACAGTTTTTGAAAAAAAAATACAAAATATTTTCTGAACTAAGTTTGTAATTTAACCGTATAAGCAGGTGTTTATTGTACCTGTAATTTCTACAAAATTACAATGAAATGACGTGCTTTCAAATAAAGTAAAAACGGTGAAAATCGGTTCACGCAATAAAGAATTATCCCATAAAAATCATCTTCCATACTTTATGCTCGCGCGCAATAGTTTACTTAATTTGCCGATAGATGTCGCTGTACGTGGAACTCTCATATCATATCCTACATAGCGGTGTTATTAACTCTTAAGTGGGGACACTTACTGTGACGGACGGAAAACTACGGAACCCTACAGTGAGCGTGGCCCGACACGCTCTTGGCCGGTTTTTAATTATTTATAAATACTACTGTAACTGAGGAATAATGTAAGTTGTCTCACTATACAAACGTTGATAATATTATCAACACGTAACACGAATAGTTTTACGCTTTTTATAGCAGTTAAATCAAATAGATCAACTTCCTCGTTAGTTTAACATGCTGGAGGCCGCCACGCCCTCGTTCAAATACCTTTCGTTGATGTAATAGAGACTAACAACTGTTAGTCAATAGTTCGCCAAGAAGTAGACAAAGCGAATTATACATCTATTTATAAAACATTAGCGTACATTATATGTACGATCGATGCTGATGAATGCCGTCCATAATAAGGCATTAATGGTTCTTCGGGCGCTACATCCGAAGCCTTTTTTCTCCTAATGATGAAAGTGCATCGTCACAGTGACGTGGCAAATGATAACCTTCTGGTGTTAACCGGGTTAAAAGTTAATACGTTTTTAATATGATTTTAGAACCATTTGTTTCTTTTAAAAAACGTTTTATCTTCATTAGCCTACCACAAACGTGTGAGTTGAACAAAAAACAAAAGATATTATTACAAGCATAGGACAGCAAGCTGGTCGGGCACCGCTGTCACTTGTAGATCTCGCAGATAAAGGCGCACATGTTGCCGTCTGTTTCCCAGAAATTAGACTCGTATTGTTTCATGAATTCCGTGACCTTCTCAAGGTTCACACTTGCACAATCTTAAATTCACAATTTACAAAATAACAAGCCATTAAACTAATCTAAGCAGACTTTGATTAATTGGCGTACAGCAATTTTATATTGACGTAAACCGATTTAGAGTGGTATTTTGCAAAATGTTGATTGAAACTGGCTTATTTAGTGCAATTAGTTATAAAAGTAGATCAAGAACCGATGTCTGTGGCCAGCGTTTGGAACATTATAATAATTTAGTTCCAATTATGTTAATCTTTATATTTTAGAACTATAATTTGAATGGCCTGGCCATATCCTGGACTTACCTATAATAGTTTTGCACACGGTTAAATATTAATAATCCTTTTAAAGTTGTTTTTTTATATTGCGGTGTGATTTTGAACCTTTGGAAAAATGTGGCTTCTGCACTGGGACACTTTAGGCACAGCTTTTCTCACCAAAGCAAAACATTCAATCAAAAAAATTGCAAATACGCGAATTTGATCACCTTGAGACAGCAGCTGAGATCGTTTGATTTTTCTTTAGTCATTGCATTTATAATGAACTAGCTTTTGCCCGCGGCTTCGCTCGCGTTAAATTCGGGGTAACACGGTTCCCCTTTGCCCCCCGTAATTCTCCATACAAACTTCCACCCCCCATTTTAGGGAAGTGGGGGGTTAGAAAGAGACAAAAAGTAGCCTATGTCACTCTCCATCCCTTCAACTATCTCCACTTAAAAAATCACGTCAATTCGTCGCCCCGTTTTGCCGTGAAAGATGACAAACAAACAAACACACACACTTTCCCATTTATAATATTAGTATAGATTTATTGGAACTAAACCTCTCCCAATCACCATATGCCTGTTCGGAATGATATCTGACCTCTACGAACCTTTTGCCCTACCAATAGCTGCGGATATTTGCATAGCGGGGGCGGTGCCGGTGACGTTTGCTGCTAGGAGAGCCTTGTTTAGCCAATAACTACTGATAGATGGGGAAGTACACCTAGAACGATTTAATATTAGAGCGACATTATTTTAGTTCGCTCTCAAGAAAAAACTCCATCGAGTAATACGACTTGTACTCATACATTTTTATTTCAATTCTTTTTGTCCGGTTTCACGCCTCTTTGCAAAAATACACAGCATGCAACTTTACCGAATCGTTTTTAAACTTCTTACTTTTACAATTGAGGTTCTTTAAATTTGAAATATGGTAGTAATTGTAGGTTTAATTTGTCTACAATATTTATAAACAGTTCTTTTAAAGCCATATTTTTAAATACCGGACTGAAAAAGTAACACAGAAAAAAAAATCTTAAACGTGTAATTTAAGCTCTTTAACAATATTTCCTATTTTTATAGTGTGTCTTAAAAACATACATACAAGTATTTTAAGCACTTTAGATACGTACTCACCATTTCTGACCGGGGCAAGTATGCAAATAGAAAAGACGGAGGTCGCAACCCTTACGTGCTTCAAGGCAATAAGTCAAACGCGACGCCGCATGCTCTATGCGTGCAGACTAAGATTCCTATATATTTAGCACTTGTGAAATTACATGCAAACGCTATAGAAGTGACGTGTCTATTCCAACGTTTCGAGGAAGCAGGGATATGTTTGTTTCCGAGCTGCAGTGTGCTCGTCGTAGTATGCTATCTGTTCGCGCTTGGGTATAAATCATAAGATTCATAAGTCAAAGTGCTTGGAATAAGTCTGTTTTCATTGTTCTTTATGGTAATCGTTAGGGCGTAAGTAGTGTTTCATAGTCACTTAGGAAACAACTAATAAAATGTAGTCTTTTTCTTAGAAAAATATAACTTTGCAAATCTATATATAAATATTAAGCAAAAAAGTCTAGAACTGTAAATAACCATATCTTTGGACGGGTAACAAGTTCACAATGAACTTTACCTTTATTTCAGATTCAGACATGGTGGTATCGTTAGCAATAGTAAAATTAACTAGGCATTTTTTTTAGCTAATAAATAGGTATGAGTAGTGGTCTAAGAGCTGGCCACGTCAGATATCTAGTTACACTGCTTTACCATCCTTATTGATAGATCCGGGCATCTGGCAGATTTTAATGGGTGGAGGTCAGAGTGACAGACCAACAAAGTTTTTAAGTTGGATGAAAGTATTACCAAAATAGGTAAAAAATGCCAAAGTTGTGTCATTTATAGAGGACAGGGCCTATATTTTAACATTAGATTAAAAACCATTGTCTATTATTGCGGAAACAAAAACAGTAGGCGAGTAACTAAAAATTGCATTTTACATCAATAGGCACTACTTTTCCCCAACAGAATCTTCTCGATATGACATAACCTAATTAATTACATAATTTCCCATAATATTGCATTAAACCCAGAACTCTAGGATTTGTTTTCATCAAGTTATTTACATTCTTCGACCTCCACCACTTTACAGCTGCCAGATGTCCGGATCTAGAAATAAGCATAGTATAGCAAACTAACTTCAGGGGTTTCGTTGCTCTCATTATTGTGTCATATCTGACGTGGCCAGCTCTCCGTCTATAGGTATATATTTTTGTTTACGAATACATAATTAGGTAGTGTAGGTTTTACCCAGTAAATTTAACTAGTTATACTAATTTAATTAAGCAGTATTTTATCTTTCTTGTAATATCATGTAAGTGTGTACATTGTACATATATATTAATAGTCTATGTTTTTGCATTTATTACATACCATTATTTTTATCACAACATATCACATCCCATTATTTTGATGTCCCATCCTTTAAATTAAAACAGAGTTGAGAGACTGTAGAACCCGTTGAAAACTATATGATAAATGACGATTAGCATTGTTTAACTCTAATTCATGAAACAAGTGAAGGGATAAACTGCATAACTAGAACTAAAGTGCAGTAAGTACAAAAACAAAAATATTAGAAAATCAATCTTAAAGCTGGCAGTCTACAATCTAAAATAGAAGGTCAGGGTTAACCTTTTCTGATACATGTATAAAATGTCTCTGATTAACTCTGATCCACACGTTGAGTAATTATTTAATGAATTATGTATAAATGCAAACTCAATATAATTACTTATGCGATTTTCTGCCAACCGCGGCGGTGTCTCTTTTGTATGCGCAAAACATGTTTAATGTGTCTGGATTATAATTTATAAGTGCGCAAAAAATATAGAATTACATTAAGTGAAGTTGAAGCTGAACTTTACTGTAAAATGCGTTAAAATTTGGTTGAAGCAAGTTATTTTTTTAACCATACATTTAACGACTAAGTAGAGTATGTACTTCAACTTACAAATCGTTGAAAATGTTGAGGCACAATTGTTATATATTTATTCATCTAATATTTTTTCCGCAAATAAATCAACTTATATAGTCACACAATTTGTCATATTGACGTGAATGCCGTTAAAACAAACCGCAAACGGATTTCGATCAAACAGCGCTGCTGTATCGACGCAGGCGCAGGCCTTAATATACATACGGTATTTTAACTACATTCTATAAGGGCCTATGTAAATTTGGAATCATGTGTACTTACGCCCTTTTCAGCGCAAGACAGCGCATTCCTCGTACCTGTACTACCGATTAGTAAATAAATAACAAATTAAATTCCAAGCAAGATTAGTGGCCGTCTGAGTCCATAAATAAATCAAGTCCGAGTGAGTAAAATATGACTCAAACAATATTATGCTACGGGCAACGCATTGTGCCGTTGCTACTTCTTCTTGCTGTTTTTTGGAATTAAAATTTTAATTACATTTATTTAAATATAATAAAACTGAAAAGCATCGTATTTGGGATATAACGGAATGTATTGAAATTAGGTAACATATTAACAAATATGTTTTTTATTAGTCTGACATTCGTGATTGAATTTTTTTTAATGTATTTCAGTACCATAACTCAGGGGACAAATGTAGCAGATTTATGTCAAGTTTTAAGATTTAGGTACGTAGTTTATACCTACACGCAAGCGTGCGTAAAATTTTAGTATTTATAAACAAATCAAGTTTTTTTATAAACTTATCTAAGAAACTTTTCTCTTTAAGACACGTCATACTAGCAGACCTAGCTATTTTTGCAATTTAATTTACAAGAAGATTAAATGCAATGTACAACTTGTACCTACTTTAATGTACGAAAATTATTTTAAAAATGGCTATTCCATGAGAAAAAATAAGTTTAATAAGTGCTATATAATATGTAACAAAGTATAAGTATTTCTCTCTTTAAATTGTTCAAATTGTATTAAATGTTAATTGTGGTGTACACTAAGTTTAAGTAATACACTATTCTAATATTCCGTAAAATAGCTTGTAAGTTAAATTTAAAATGCAGTTACTTAGCTACACTTCGTGAGCGCAAGGGCCTCGATCGAAGATACCGCAGGAATCTAGTTCGCAAACCCCGCCTCGCCTCCAATATGCAAGGATTAAAAAAACACGACTGGCTAACGAAAATAAATAAAAGGGATTAGTGGCCCAACCACCGCAGCGGCCATATTTGTGGCAATGACTTTGCTAGTTCTTGGTAAAATACGCTTCAGAAATCTAAAGGCGTATGTTAATGTTTTTCTCATGCGCATAAGGCGTTTTTTTGCGGTTAACTCATTTGGTGTATGCGTGTTTTTATTTAATTAGGTTGCACCGTCGAGACACGCCTCTTTTTAAATGAAGTTGATTATTCAATAGCGCTTTAGTTTATTAAGTAGGATTAAATTATGCTAATTAAACTGTGGATAGAACTTATAAGAAGTTAATGTTGATTTTTTGTTATTGGAAAATGCGTTTCACATGGTATTTGTACTTATATGTAGTAAAACATCTAGTTTGGTAGCTCAAGTTAGTTGTAAAATGTATCTTCGCTACAAATGGCCAGTAAGAGCAGCAGCCTTCTGTAGCTAGTAGCTGTGCCATTTTATTATCTTGTCTACATTTTTTTTTATTTAGAAATATTTAGTTGATTTTTTGACTCGGAATCACGAGCTCTTTCGATCCTAGTAGGAAAAAAAAGTGACCCAGTTGCAACAGTGTCGTCACTTCCATTCCCTTACTGCCATGACAAGTCAATGGAAAAATAGTAACGGAATGCAAAAAAGGGACTCATTTTTGTTCTAATTGGAGGAAAAAAAATGTCAACTTAAAACTACCTTACACAAACGTACACTGACCCTAAACTTACATACTACCGCATAACAAGCAAACAAAACCACAAAAATTAATAACAAGCAGTCTAAACCTAAACTAAATTAAATAAGTTTGATTTTAGGTAAAATCACCAAAAAAATTCCAAATAAAAAAAATGGTGCAGACCACTTTAAATAAAATGGCTCAGCTAGCAGGCGAAATAAGCTTGACACGCTAAGAGCGTTAGAAAAAAAATCTAACTTTAAATTAAAATATCAACATTCAGTTCATAAAAACAATAACGGACAAGTTGGAAAACTAACTGGAGCCCTAAACCCAGTCCCGCGAGACTCTCCTTCAATTATTGATGGCAACTTTTAGCCAATAAAATATAGGGGACGATGCGAACTATTTTTCATCTGGTTTAGCCAACGACATCGGGCGTATGGACTGGGAAGTGGGAATACAGAAAATATTTGTATTTAAATCTTTTGATACACAGCAATTGATTAATAAGCCTCGCTATAACCGGGTCCTTGGGGATTGCATTAGCATTTAACTTAATCAAACTCAAACTCAAACTCAAACTCAAACATTTATTCAGTAAGTAGGCCACAAGGGCACTTTTACACGTCAAAGTAAAAGAGAGAGAAAAAAAATCAAACTACACCGGTTCTAACCCTACACCTCTGACCCGAGAAGAATTATGTCCGGCAAGAAACTCGGCGGGACTTATTTTTTCAAAACAACAGTACATCAAAACTAAACAATACATATAAGTGCGTTGTTCTATAAGAAAACATATCAAACCAAGGTTAGATTAACCAACAATAGGTTATAGTTTAAGAAAAATACCAAAGAAAAAAGATGAGTCCAAATCTGACTATTGAAAATAAATTACATACAAGTTTGATATACTTTCTTACCTGAACTGTGTCTTCTACATAAATTTCCAAATTATAATAATCCATCATCAACAGTTAGAAACAAACTTTGAATTTAAATAATATAAAAAAAGTACTTAAGTGATTCTAGTATACAATAAACATACTATTTCTAAATTATACTTAGAGATGTATAAGGTCTCCAAGTGTCTTGATCTATATATTCTATATAATAAAAAAATATGGATAATCAAGCACCGAATGTTGTGTCTAAAGCCAATTAAACTAAAATTAAATATGATTAATAAAAAGTTACGTAAATGTGTTGCCCCAGTTAGCCTAAACAGACCGGTCTCCACAAACAGCACCCGTTCACGAGTATGACGCATATCTCAGCCATCGCCTCCCTCAACCTTTCTTCGGGAAAGTGGCGACCCGATCAACGACGCCACCATAAGCAGAGCCTTTTAAGCGAGCATGACATGTTCAAGCTGGCGGGCTTTATTAATTAATAAAAACTAGCCATGTTTAGTCTGGTGAGAAACAATATTCTGTGCTCGTATTTTACATGCGTGAACTAAATTACAATATAAAAGTGACATAGAGATGTACATGTCTCTAAGCGTCAGGATCATTAAATATATATCTATACATATAAATATTTGCGAATGCAAGACTTAGAGATGTATAACGTCTCTAAGTGTCCAAATACTAAATAAAAACAAAATAAAATAAAAATGAAAAACAGGTAATACTGGACACTAGTAAAGCTGCTTCATAGAGTAATGTACCTAATAATTTCTCAATTTGTATTGTACTAACTATATCAAGCTACAGGCTTAAAGGCATCGTTATCCTCAATGAATTCCTTTAAAGTATAGTACTCTCTCCTCAACAAATAGCGCTTAACATAAGACTTGAATTTATTTAGTGGCAAATTCACTACATCAGCGGGGACTTTGTTATAAAAACGTGTACAGTTCCCAGCAAAAGACGTACGAACCTTACCGAGGCGGTGGCCAGGCTCAGCAATCTTATCTTTATTTCTAGTGTTATAGTTATGGATATCACTGTTGAGCTTGAATTTATGGATGTTTTTCCGCACATACATAATGTTTTCAAGTACGTATTGAGATGCTACGGTAAGAATATTTGCCTCTTCAAATTTTCCTCTTACGGATGCTCGACCGCGCATTTTATAAATGCCACGTACAGCTCGTTTTTGTAGCACAAATATGGTCCCAATATCAGCTGCTTTACCCCATAACAGAATTCCATACGACATAACACTGTGAAAGTAACTGAAGTATACCAGCCTGGCAGTTTCACTGTTTGTTAGATGGCTGATTCGCCTCACGGCATAGGCTGCAGAGCTAAGTTTCCCAGCTAGGGTAGCTATATGTGGATGCCATTGTAATTTCGAGTCTAAAGTGATTCCTAAGAAAACAGTTTGATTTTCGAATTCCATTATTTCATCATTTATTATAATCTTGCTGCTGTTAATCTGCTTGACGTTGGGAAGTGTAAATTTGATGCACTTCGTTTTCTTGGCGTTCAAAAGTAGGTTATTAGCCGTAAACCAATTTACTACTTTGGAGAGTGCACTGTTCGAAGCTGTTTTCTTTTCTGTCCACTTTAAATATCAGAGATGTGTCATCAGCAAATAACACTATATCATGTTTATCTTGCACAATTTTAGGTAGGTCATTAATGTACACCAAAAACAGGAAAGGACCAAGTATTGAGCCTTGAGGCACTCCGAGTGCCACAGGGGACCCAGAAGATTGAGTTCCATTAATAACCACTCGTTGTGTTCTATCCGATAGGTATGATGAGACGAGGTTAAGGGCACCAGCTTTGATCCCGTAATGGCTTAGTTTTCTCTTTAGATTTTCGTGATCAACGCAATCAAATGCCTTCGATAAGTCACAGAATATTCCAACAGCATCTTGTTTTTTTCCCAAGCGGCAAAGATGTGCTTAAGAAGAACAGCACCTGCGTCAGTAGTCGAGCGACCTCTGGTAAAACCAAATTGATTTCTGGCGAACAATTCGTTTCGGTTAAAATGTGACACAAGTTGATTTAGAATTAGTTTCTCGAAAACTTTGCTCAGTGCCGGCAGTATTGAAATTGGTCTGAAATTGCTTGGTTCTGTTCTCGATCCTGATTTGAACAAGGGGATGACTTTGCTGTGCTTCATTATGTCTGGAAATATTCCTGTATCAATACATTTGTTAAATATATCAGCTAAATGTGGTGCAATCGATTCAACAATGGAATGTAGAACTTTAACAGATAGGCCCCAAAGATCTTCAGTTTTCTTTAAATTTAGGGATTTAAATGTTTTAATAACTAAGTTCGGAGTAACATATGAAAATTTCAAGAAATCTGTACACTCTGCTATATTTGTTTTCAGTATTGCCTCAGCGACGTCAGGCGATGAATGAAGAGACTTTGTTGTTTCTACCGGTATATTAGAGAAGAACTGCTCAAAATGATCCGCAACTTCAAGGTCCGAACTCACTAAATTATTATTAATACGTAGGTTGTAGTGCGGATCTTTGATTTTACGTTTCCCAGTTTCATCGTTGATTACTTGCCAAACAGTTTTTACTTTATCCTTGGAATTTTGGATCTTTCTGGACAGATCTAATCTAAACTGTTAGAGAAATAAAGTAGATAAATAGCAAATGAAGTGGTTTGTCTTTTTGTAAATAAGTACATATGTAAGTACTTCATCAAACACAATTTAAATAAATAAATAAATATTATCAAAGAGTAGGTACTAATCGTATACAAGTTAATTTAACAGTGGCCTCTAACGTACTGACGCTAAGCCTGTAGACTGACATTTCAGTTTTAATAAAGTTTACGTAGCGGCGTTTTTAATTCTTGTAGGATATTGTTGAACATACAATCAAGTCAATGGGCCGATGCCAACTATTTTTTACCTGGTTTAGTTTTAAATAACTGCATGCTGTTATTTTCACGCACGTACCGTTATTTATAGGCGTTTTTGAGCCGATACGAGAAAACATGGTTTTTCACACGCGACTCTACCGTTTAGGCGTTTTTGTAACGCAAGACCGATGCAGTTTGGACGGTTTGTTGATATGTTTATTAATTGCATAGTATGTACTTACCTACATACTACAGGCACCTGCATTAAAAATATAGCGTTAAGATGACAAATGGTGCGTGGAACCGAGCTGCTAATTTTGTGTAGGTACTGTACTATTTAGTAACTAAAAAATCCCAGGATTCTTGAATTAAAGAGATTGCTCGTTTCTTGAATTAAATATTATTGAGTCATGTATATGTTACTGTAAAAGCTCGAAACATTAAGATATCTTCGTTCATTTCGAACTTTTACCGCCGTCGATTTGGTAAAAACTAGGTTTAACAAAACCAACCGGTAAATGTTGACAAAATATTTTTGTCCTTGCCACATCCTTGCAGAATTCGGTGAAATTTTGTGAAGACGATTACAGTAAACTATCTTTCACCTTTTTGAAATGTTGGTGACATAACTTTAGGAATTAGATTCCTTAACGAAGCAAAGGATTTCGCGCTAGAATCCTGGTCCAAAATTGAATCCTTAGCGTACTACGCGCCGTGTCCAGGATTACCGTCTTCTAAATCTAATCAATTATCCAACTACAACCTCTAGTGAAACTCGATGTATTAGTTAAATCTCTCCAAATCTAGGTACCTGCTGGACTGGCCCTTCTCGGCCGTTACGAGGTTCCCAACCTGACTTGTATGTAGTAGATATCGATCCCAGTCCAGATATCCACTTGTAGTAGGTGCACTTCGCGGTCCACAACGGTAAGGTCCTACCTACATAAGAGCAAGTTGCTAATGTACAACCCTGGCTACGAGATTAAGTATCTTTTAACTGCTCGAAGATGGGAACAATTGTATGCCTAAGTGACTCTCCGGGAGTTTCGGTACGGCGGCATGCTCGACAAAAGTCGACCTTACCATGCTTCAGGATAAGTTCCATGTAGTATGAATAATTAGTGAATAGTCATTATAGGCCTTCTTGTAGTTAATTCAAGCAGCTCAGAGAGTCCCTCTTTTCCGCCGGCAACTACTCATCGAACACATGAGGATCGGCTTCCTCTCGTTGCCTTCGTTATATTTTCCGTTGTTCACTCGGGAAACGGTAATCCTGTTAGAATGAGTCCACAACCCACACGTACTCTGTAGCTCGATCAACCCGTGGCGCCGCTGGTGTCTTGTTGGATGCCAGTACCTGATCCGTTATTTAGCGGCTTTGCTCCTACTCCTGTACCGCTGACCCTTTGGTGATCTACCTTACGGCGGGCGGGAGGCGGCCGTTCGTTCTTCCCATCCTGGGCCATTGTTATTTGGGGATTGGGCGCTTCCGTAGAAGCGCTGACTTTTTCTTTATCCTTTATGACGCCACAAATGCGGACACCAAGAATACCCACGAGGAAATGAATGCGTTGGGTTGGGTTTCAACGCGACATCGGCTATTGCACACGTGTGGCTGAGAGACTGGAAACTAACACTTACCTCCTGTAGACTGTAAACTCTTAAGTCTCCTACATCACTTAGATCTCCATCAGAATCAGAAAACCTAAACCTACATTTTATTTATATATTTATAAACAGGCAGGCAGTTGTAAAACTGATTTTGCCTGTATCCAGTGACTGCGACAAATTATCATTGGCGAGTAATGTATAAGTGCTTGTCTAATTTGTTGTTGAATTGGCTGACACTTTAAGCTGATACCACGTCCTCTGGTAGTTTTTTCCAGGCCCTTACCACCCGGTTGCTAAATTATACAGACTTTATTATTAGCCATGTTGTTCAGCGTTCTACGTTACTAACTATAACTCCCTACACTAATATAGGTACTATACTGGAGGTATTTGGTAGATGATATGCGCGAGGGTGTGTGACACAAAATTTCGCTGAATCCTACAAGGACGTTGCAAGGACTAAAATATGTTGTAAACATTTACTGTAAGTAAGCTACGGATGCCAATTGGATTGCATGTCTTTTTTTATAATGAGACTGACGAAGATATAATGATTACGAACACAACGGGATCATTGCTGGATTAAGAAATAAATTTCGATGTATTTTTTGACCTCATCTTCAACAAAAATAATTATTGTTAAATAAAAAAAAGTTTCAATTAATTATTACAATATTCATTACCAACCTTATTTTTTTAGGTAAGAAACAATATTTCATACACCTACATCTATTTGCCCTAATTTTCCAGGAGGAAACAGAAACGTAGTTCCTACGATTAAATGCTATTAGTAGTTAATTGCAAATTGCACATTACATGGTCCATGATAATCGTGCTATTTACACTTTTTGCTCAATTTTACGCAATAAATTACTCTGGTGTTTTTATCCTTTTCGAAATGAGTTACCCACATTTAACTCATCACTTCGACCCCTATAATTGTAGAAATTAACTCTCCCAAGTAATATTTAATAATTAATATTTTATAGATAGGTGTTTTGCTGATGATAAACTAATACATGCAATTTAATTATGAGAAACATTGGTATGGTTAGTATTTTAAGATGCCCCAATCTTTTTAAAAGTTGTTGATCTCTTTAGTAACTTTTAGACGTGCAATAAAATATTATAATATCCTGTCTAATATATAAATGCATTAGCTAGCACAAAAACAAGGATTCGTTTTTCTAAACTCTACCTTAATATACCTGATATCAATTATATCAACTACAACTGAGTAGGTAAGTACCTAAATACCTAACTAGTTGTAGTCTAAGACATACTTACTTAACCAACTAGCACCAGCAGCATGTCTCGAAGCCTATTATCGTTTACGTAAACCTAGTCTTTGAATAAATGTAACGATAATTTATGTCTAAAAGGTATGAGCTTCAACAAGAATGTCATGTTCATACGACCTTTAACAACCGTTTTGCTGCTCATGCTGTTCTAAAAAGGATTACAGTGATTGAAGTACCTTTGTTATTACGACCTTTTAAGAATACAATACGTATCTCTTTGCATGTGCGCTGACTTCCTAATTATGCTCAATAATACACTGTAAAAGGAAAAACAGTAGGTGCTTATTGAAATTTCAATGTTTCACAAGCGGTCACGCTAGGTATTTGAAAAGACAGAAATACGCGTACGTACTCAATATTAGTCAACCAAAAGACCTGGAAGTTACTTAATAGCTAAGTTTTGTCGAAAGATAAGATGTGCTTCACTCAAATACACACTTGTTAGTCTTGCTCTTGTTCTTAATTACAGATAAAACGATATAAAATCAGTTATTATAGCGCTGAGTATGAGCATTGACCGTTTATAGGCATAGGCGAAGGAAGCACGGTTGAGGAACTGCTCATACATTGTAGATTAATAAGAAGATAGCTTTACACCGACGTGTTAATGGATAATTTAATTATTTTAAAACAAGCCTTGGTTACGTTTCTTAATGTTTCTTGTGTGGTGGAACTGTTGTCTTATTTTCATTTTATGCTGCATATCATATTATACTCGTACCAACATTCATTTGTCGTCGTCTCGTTTAAATACCTAGTTATTTTATTAAGTAAATACATACCTGCATTAAATGATTTTTGTAAAACAAGATCCAATGATTAACCTATGAGGGATTCAACATTAGGTATTCTAACGTCAGGAAAACCTATTTAAAAGTACAATCTACCAACGTGCCTACTTAACAGGAATAGGTGAGGCAGGTTATATACAAACATTTTGAAGTATATCAACATATATCTATTTTTCGGTGTACATTACACCGGTTCACATAAATAATAACATGGTCACATGGCCAGGTAACACATACAATGTGCCTTTACAATATATAATAGTATCACGTTTCTCTACTGTTCATTTACAACTGTGACATTTATGCGTTGCGTGCGGCATATTAATGCTTAGGTATAAAAACTAAAAGATACCTATACTCTGTAATTATAGTATTTATAGCTATTACTAGTACTAGTTAGACTTGAAGTTAGCTAACCGATATTATGACTCTAGGCGATGAATTAATGGCCATTTTAGCGCCTTTATTTTTAGCTTTAAATAAATATGCCAGTAGCCATTTTGTATAATTATTCAACTGAACTTTGTGTAACTACTAGTATGTTGTCATATTGACAGCATACATGCGTATATACTTCCGCGTAGATACTGTGTTATATGGTATTTAATTACCTACCTATAAACCTTCGCATTTTTAGTTTTTTCAATAAAAAAGATGAAAATAAAAGAGAGAACTGGGAGACAGACAGCTAAGCGACACTAATGGGGTTCTGATTGTCACCCCAATAGTCGAAAACAAAAATTACATTTAAAAAATCTAAAACATTAATTCTAGTACCGTCAACTACTTCAACAATGTCTACCATGTTCAACTTTGCCATGTTTGAAATACGTCTCTATCGAATCTATACTTAATTCCTTATAATGACTACATTTCTTTAATATCAGGATAAGACATAAAAACAGCTGTTTGGTTATGGTAGGCAATGTTGCAGTAGTTGACGTCTGTTCAAAATAAGAAAGGATGCCCTTATACAAATGTTAAAATGAATAGGTACACTACGCCATTACAAGTTTTAATTTCATTGCAATAAGCCGTGTCGCCTCCGACGCAGACTGATGTTCATAAAAGCAACTGCATTCAGATGCACATGCATTTCGCAACCTCGTTCTTCTCCACTCACACCATCCCAAAAACTACCTTCTTCCAACCGCTTAAAGTTCAAAATCGATATGCAATCGCATACAATATTGCGATCTTTAACTAAAGAATATGCACGTATATAAGGTATATGAGGATTATGCAGTTGCGGATTGTACATTTTGAATTAACATAGGCGTTTCAAGTCGTTACTCAACTGTTCTGGGTATTTGCAAGGGTAAACTGGGGTCACATGGTATCAATTTAAATTTTATAAATTCACGAATAACGTATGTAGATATTAAATTTGAAATTTATTTAGGTTAGTAGGTAGGTCTAGCTATGGTGGATTTAATTCTTTCATTCTTCAATTCTTTTTCAAGTTCATAAATTAAGATCTACATGGTTTTCGCCATCTTTTAAGTCTTCACGTAGATATCTATTAGGGTTTACATAGGTACATACTTACCTACTCAAAATAACCATCAGTATCATCATCATCATTAGTCGTTCCCTCAGAGCTGTGACATCATGTCCTTCTGTTGAAGACCAGGTTCCTCCATAGGTTTCTATCCCACGCTAAGCGCATGGCTTCTTGCAGTTTTAATTGCATGGGTGTAGTGATTTGGGCACAGCATCTTGCAGGGGGAGAGCCTCTTAGTCTTGTGCCTTCAACTTTTCCCGTCATGATGATTCTCACCAAGCAATCCGAGGAGCGTCAAGAGAAGTGTCCGAAACCATCAGTATATATGTAGGTATATCCTTCGACTAGATAATATTAAAAATGTCATCCTGACATGTATTTTTTCAATACATTCGAAAATTTAAATCAGCCGGGGCCCAAGGAGGCCTATCCGAAGTATATTATCTGATCTTGGTTTGATTTAAATTTGATATTAAACAGGACCTTTTAAAATAAAACTGACGTTTGACTTATTAGAGTATCCTTTTCTTGTAATCATGTTCATGTCACTAAAGTATCAAAAATAAATTGGCCTTACACCCTGTCTGGATCAGGCATAAGGAAATTCTATAATAGTGGACATGATGAAACAATTATTGATCAATATTAACGTTACTTCCTCCCTTGCCCATCGTCCCCTTGCGCTTAAGCTCGGAACTATCTTTTTACCCGACCACAAGATCCGTTGAGAGCACAATGTGCCTTTTTTCCACTATTACAGTTATGATATCGGTGAATTAAGTCACTTCACGCACAATAATATGAGCTGTGGCCCATTGTTGGGCTAAATAAAGTCGCCACGATGTCTTCATCGTCCACGCAAAAAACAATATAATACACTTATTGCTGTCAAATGTGAAATAATGGTAACACTGCAATTGTTTTCACGACCATAAATAACTTTTAACAAAAGATTCGCGGTTTCCTTAAAAGCTAAACTGCCTGATAAACATTTTTTTTTCTCCTGCGGGCCCTTTCCTGAGGCTGCCTATAAATATTAATACAATCAAATGTTTTGACGTGGGCCTTTTTTAAACTTTTATCTTGCCTTGGCTTATTTTTTATAAGCATCGATGCCTTTTTTATTTCGTGTTAATTTGGACAGCGAATTTGGGTCTTTTAACAGATCGTAAAGTATAGAGGGGAAGAGGCGCCTGGTGTTTTTGCGAATATTGAAGAAAGAAATAATAAAATAACAGCTGTATGCTACGCAAACAATATATTTCTGGACAATGGTGATACAGTAATAAAATTCAAAGAATCGCAAATAAATCTTTATGAATCGAAATTAAAATTATAATGCGCATGTTTGAAGCTACTTCCAGATACGTATTAAACCAGTTAATATCAATTAAACAACAAATTAGCATAGTTTAATCGCCCACAATAAATCATGAATGCTTAAATAAAAACATAAATCTCTGCAGGCGACTCAAAAGACTGGAACAGACTCCCACACCTTCAGAGAATAACATACAAAAGTGTACTCTAACCCAATTACAGTAGGGTTGAAATATGTGTGTCAAGATCACTGCGGACTTAGAATTCGACAAGATCTGATCAGAGTATCTAAAATGGTCACAGTTAGTGGGTTAACCACTTTAAATTGTCATCAGACTGATTTATTTCTGTATCTCATTCTCAGGCATACACATTTTTGTGGGCTTCTCGGAGTAAACCTTGATTCCATTTAAATGATTTTATTTTAAACGGCGTGATAAGAAATTAAATTATAGCACCTTTAAGCCGGTAGCGTTTGCTTTAATGTGTGTATACTGTGTATTATTATACTGGTAAATTTAATTAAATCGAGAAGACACACACCAATATTATACCGGTCTCCTATATAATTTCGTATTAAGATGGTGAGGTCGGTAGCACAAACATCCAGTTTTTGGAAATCATTCCCACAAAACGCAAAATCGCCTTAATTTCCATTTATTACCCAACCTCCAACCGAAGCACAGTAATCAAGAGAAATTTGCGACCCAAATACCTCGTCGAACTCAAACTGGTATTGAATTAAATGCATTTGCGAACGTTATTTTTCAATTTCACCTTTTTTCGGACCAAATGACACGATTTCACAGCATATTAGCTGAGCCGGGGCAGGCGCGCCAGGGGCGTATCCAGTCAAACGCTCGTAAACTATAATAATTTGCGGACCTCATAAATAATTGCGGAGTTCGGCCCTGGTTTTTGTCGGCCGCGAGTCGCCTGCGCAGGTAATATAGTCATAAATTTCCATAACCGCCACTCGATCTTATCAAACATGATTTTAATTTGATTTCGGAACCACACGTGTTGAGGCCGTTTCGTTGCGAGTTACGATCGTAGGTATACTAAACACCTACTACGTCATTTTAATGATGTATCTTGAGAAAACGGCAGGAAAGGATTACTTTTATGCGGGATACATAAATATGTATGAAGAGAATGAGAACAAGAACTAAAATAAATTACTGTTACTTTTATCAAATGCGAATATCTAAATATGTACTTTGGTGTTCGATTGAGGTCATCAAAAGTTTTTGAAGTAGTCAGACTGACCTTCAAATCAAAGCATTAACATACCTACAATAAAATTGATACGAAACTAAACGCACATCACGAATTATTGTCAAACGCAATCAATAACGAGGCGAAGACCCTAATGACACATTATTACAAAACAGGTCACGCCTCGAAATGTATCAAACTATCTGACAGTCGATATGTCATTAAATTCTAAACACTATAAAGAATGCGAGATTAATGCTAAGAGGCCGACTCTCACACCATCACGTAATATAAACAAATTGACCGACATCGATTGAGAACATCATGATGGGAAAGTTCAAAAGGTTGACTCTGTGTTATACAATGTAGATTCTAAAGACGAGAAATAAGATTTCGATGGTGACAATTAATCAAACGTTTCTGATCATAACAGATAAGGTTGCAAAAAGAAGAACAATGAAGACTAAGATAATCTAGATGAAACTGTTGGTAATGATCTAGTAAGATGCTTAGATCTTCTCAAACAATAATTAAACTTTATAGACAATCCTACACAAGAATTTACAAAATAAAGTAAGTTTAAGTAATTTAAACAGTTCATTGTTAGTGATAATTTTTTTACTATAGGTAGATAAAAAACATCGTTCTCTGTTTTATTTTAATTGTTAATATCAAGATTTTGTTCAATTGCACATCCTAGTGTATTTTGAAGTCACCTTACACGTTGATGTAGCCGGAGGTCCCCTTGATACAAAACTAAAACTGACCGTCGATTACAAAACTACGATTTACAACCCACAGTTTCTATTATCTAGTACCAAGGCTTTAATCCATTTATCACCGCCTTTGTTTACGATCCTCGCGTATCATCAACTATTAATTATCATGCGTTCTTTGCTTCAAACTTTGACGTTCTCGCGCTGTGACAGACCAGAGATAAGAATTTAAATGTTATTCGATAGCTCTGTACTTCAATTGTGATATCATGTCCAGGGGAAAATATGATCTACATGTTTACCATTAAGGTCTCTTTCAGAAGTTCGAATTAAAAGTGAATTTATTGATTGATTTTGAACTGTATAACGGGATGTTTGAGTTCATTGTTCACTGAAAGGGTCGAGGAATCTGAACACCTCCGAGTACTTTAGAATTTTGATGGATGTGCTTATAATTGTTTCTGTATCGATTATGCCATTGATAAATATTTCGACTATTGCTCATTTTATTAATGATGTGGAAACGGAAGAGCTTTCTGGGTGATACCCTAACGACAAGGCATTGTTACAATTAATATTGTTGCTGTCAAAACATCTGTCTGTTGACGTAAATTGCGTATCGTTTTCAATCATTTGTGCTTTAATCGAATTTAGAATTTAACAATAGACTTTCCGAGTTAACCTGCTGCTTCTCATTAATTATTGTTACTCCGGAAGTTTTCTGAAGATTATAAAAATAAAGTATAAGGAGCTCCATATAACTCTTTACTTCCCACCATGACTACTTTAAAATAACAAAGCACTCTATAAGTATGTTAATGCTAATATCCTTCGGTTTTGCCTATCTACTCATAATTTTAATGAAAGAAAAAATTGTCTTCGGTTGCCGCGATAGTTATGCATGAAATAAAACAATACAAAACGGATTTTATCGCGTGTACTGAGCTTAAATTACATCCCGACGTTTCGAACACTTTACAGCGTTTCGTGGTCAACGGGTCGACTGAGGAAAAATATACAATTACCTCCGTTCAAAAACTATCACAATATGCATACCTACCCACATATTAAATATTACCCGGGGTATGTCCTTAAACTACGTCCGGACCTGGGTATGTCCTTAAACTACGCCAAAAAGAGAGGTATGGGCACTGCGAATGGCATCTCGCTAAGTGTGGTAGGGCACGTTCAGCGAATGTCATCGCTCAAATCTGGAGCAGAGCCCGACTGGGGAAGTACCTCCACCTTACAGAAAACCACAGCCAAATAGCACTAGACCCTACTCATAGTGTTGTGTTCCTGCTGGTGAGTAAGGTTGCCAAAGAGCTCAAAGAGGACCCAGTGTGTTGACGATGAGGGACCTTCTTGTTCCTTTAGTCGTCAACACAGTGAATCCTCCTATTTGTAAAGGGTCGGCAACGCGCATGTGACTCCTTTGGAGTTGCAGGCGTCCATAGGTTACGGTAGCTGCTTACCACCAGGCGGGCCGTATGCTTGTTTGCCACCGTCGTGGTATAAAAAAAAAAAAAAAAATATTAAACAAATTTAGTGTTTGTACATGCCAGAGGGGCCTTTATAAAAAACAAATTATTTTTATTATTATTATTAAACGTCGGGATGTAATTTAAGCTCAGTACACGCGATAAAATCCGTTTTGAATTGATTTATTTCATTAATGAAAGAAGTTCAATCAACTTTGTTCATTATCAGGTCTTAAGTGCTTTAAGTCAAAAGATCTAGTAGATTTTTTGTTACGACTATAAGAAACAATTTGATATAGGTACATATTTGATGAAAATAGATGTCATATACTTCAGAAAAAGTGACCAAACCCTCCGGTGTCCGAGGCCAGATTTGAACTGGCGTCTTCAGCTTTCGCGGCTGACGTCCTGACCACTAGGCCACCCGGTCACGGCGGAACTTGACAAATTTTCTTTACATATTTGATGGCATCATTTGTTTGTAGTACTAACTAAGTAATCTCTGTAGGTTATTGTAGCTGTTTGAATGGAGTAAAATCAATAGACAATTTTCAACAAAATTAAGGGTACCGTATAAACCAGCGAAGCAACGATTCGTAAAGGAATTCAAATAGTTCGAGTCTTTAGTCACACAGCTCCGACCCGCAGGAATCTGATCAACCCTGCTGGTCATTTGATATTGCATTTTCAAATTTACCCTGATAGATCTAGGGTTCAATTTACTATTCAGCGAGAACTTTGAAAAATCATTAAAAGTTTTAAGTAAATGGTATGTGCATTTTCTCAAATGAATATCGAAATTACCCAGCAAAATGATAACATTTCCTATTAATGTTGTGAACAAGAAACTCGTGCAAACAAATGCTATTTTTTAAATTTTGCAACGAGTCCTTTAAATGTAAGTACTTACTTACAGACAACAGCAGCGTAATTTTAAAGCGTTTTTAAGTAAGTACTTACCTATAACGTTTGACTTTACGAAGTTAAGAATAAAACGGTTTAAATTATTTGTTGTAGTTTGAAATGCATGTACGTTTTCGTTTACCAGAAAGTGTACTGTAAGCTTCGCGTGCTGAGGTTGAAGGCGCTCGAATTAGTATGAAAATTGCAACTTGACGGTACACGCCACTTCATGCCACAAACGCAAACACTTGGCACCGAGTGTACTCTTATACTTTACCGCTGTTTTATGTTTTTCATATTACATCATTTGAATAACTTAACGCTCGCAAGTTTTTAACATGTTAGTAAAAGTTTATCAAAATTTACTTCGACCCGATACACTGACTGGCTTTTATAAAACACGTAAATATTCCCAGAAATAAATTCCCAGTTATGTTGTGACAAAACGCCACGTTTTTCCCGAAACTAGGAAATTCCTCGCCAACGCGTCCGTAGACTGACAGGGTCTGACATGTTTACAGTTCGACACGGTGACAGGGGTCGTGGTACTTCATTAATTCTTGAAACACGTGATCAATGCCATATTGCTTTTGGGAAAGGGTGGGGTTAGTGTAAGGGTTATTGTTTAGTAAAAGTGACTGGAAAGGGAAATTTTATATAAAATTTTAAATGTATAAGGACACAACTTAATAATATAGATTGGCTCTTCAAGCAGGTTAATATGAAGTTGTATGTAAAACATTTTTTTTGGTGTCGTTATAAACTTATGAATGACATTTACTTAATAAATGCGGTTGCTTCTCCTTTCTACTTGCTACTTCGTAAAATGATTATGATGTCATCACATCAACGTCCATTTTTCATGGAAAATACGACTATGAAATGGCTAGCGATATATTATATTAAAATGTATGCAAAATGCTAATAATAAAATTTATCATGTCTTATTCATACTTTAACAATAGTTATATTGTATATAGGTATACTTAATTGAAACATTGATAAAGTATTTTTAATACTCTGCGAATCACATTTACTTACACAAAATATCTAAATTGTAAGTGCCTACTATTATCAATTCGCAATCGATGTACAATTGTACAGTCAACGACATATACATTTATACAATTTTGAACTTTAATGTCTGGTAATAAGGCGAAAAATGTAGACATTTATTTGACTTCCACGCCGTATAGCGCGCCCGCACAGTGGGCCCGTCAAGGAAACAAAACCGACAGTTATTAATGGTTACATATTATGGAAAAAATATCGTTGCGTTTCCGCAGCCCCAACTTTTAAGCGCAAACTGCGTGCAATTAAAACGCCAATCGCATTGATCGTTTTATTAATTACGATTTGGTTTTAGGTATAATGAAAGTAAAGCTCCCCTTATTTTTTAGGTTTATTATATCGTCTCGGTTAACTTTTTTGTACGGAAAAAAGGTAATATTTTATATATGAAGATCTGATATAAAATAAAAAATACTGATTGTTAAATATTTAAACATCATATCAAGTTACCAAAGGTATAATATAAATAGGCAGTCCATTGTATAAATATATATATTCGCAGATTACTTATTATATTATTTTCTCATTAGTCATTAATTAATGTAAATTTTAAATACAAACTCTCACAAATGCAAACTTTTATTTAATACCACGACGGTGGCAAACAAGCATACGGCCAGCCTGATAGTAAGCAGATACCGTAGCCAATGGACGCCTGCAATTCCAGCGGTGTCACATGCGCGTTGCCGACCCTTTACAAAAAAGGAGGATTCACTGTGTTAACAGCTAAAGCAGAGTCGTCAACACACTGGGTCCTCTTTGAGCTCTTTGGCAACCTTACTTACTAGCAGGAACACAACACTATGAGTAAGGACACACTATGAGTAGGGGAACACTATGATAAAATAATACTAAATGAACACAACAAACACCTCGTTAAAAGACCACTTAATGAAACATTACAATAAAAAAACACTGACCATTTTATGTTATCAAGTTATCAAATATCAGTTCATTCTATCTCTATGAACATAGGTAACTCGAATAGCACCAATTAAAATGGCGACTCGTGATTGTCAAATGTAATTGGTTAATTATTAGCAACAAGACTGGGCGTGGCTTAATAAGGCAACGTGAAATAGGACATACTTTCATTTCATACAGTATTTGCAACAGTGTCGAGAGATTGCTGATATCAACCGTATTCTTCACAACATAAGGTTGAAATAAAAATGATTGAATGTTAGCAGTAATCTACGGTATTTTGTATTATGCAATCGTAATACGATTATAGCGTACGGCAGATAAAGTATTAAGGTTGATTAACCAGTTACTCTGTACTAATTGCACTATAGAAATACCAATTTAGTAATATTTATTTTCACCTTTAGTATCTTTATAATGAAGATGCCGCTGCAAGAATGTTTTTTTTTTTAAATTCTATCCAAACTTATTTGTTAAGTAAGGTACCTTTTGATTGGTAGGTATAAATACAATTAGTATGCTGCTAGTATAAGTATAAGTTTGCACAGATTATGATCGGACATCAGTAGATATAATACAAGTATGAATATTTATAACGGGTTACTCACGTAATTTAAGTCGATTTTTGCTCGACATGTTTCGTTCAATTTACGATGACCATTTTCACGAGCTGCCTTCCGAGTAACCCGTTATAAATATTTTTAATATGTTAGAGTCTCACGAAAGTTTTATAGTTAAAATATACAAGTATGAAGCCTAAAACTATTTAATGCAACAGAAACATTTAAACTATGATTAAGTAATCATCACCTGTCGTATATTTGTGACTTCAACTAAGTAACAGTTCAAAACAGGTCATTACGAAATGATTAATGTTCCTTACTCACGACTCAGGGGAGTTAGGTGGCGCTGTTAATGCTTAATTCATAATTATTCGTCCATAATTCAATTTTTTATTATGAAAAATATTATGAATACTCCCTTGTGAGAACACCCTACTATTACTCAGTTAGATATGTGTGGTAAAAAGGTGTGAAATTATTGTTTAAGAAGCAGGTACAATTGTCGGCAGTGACAGATAGATGCGAACAAAACAATGAAAACCGCACGCATAAAAACACCTGTGATAGCCACTTTGACATTAGCAGCAAAACAGACGTTATGGATAAAATGCGCATGGTAATCTGCAACACAAATTGATCGATTTGATGGAAATTTTATTAAGAATAAGTAATATTATTACTCTGCTGACAGTAAAATCGTGTGTATTACAATTTTCAGAATTAGCTACTTCTGCAGCTCGTATCACAAAGTCACTATATTAATGTAATCATAATATTGATGGCTGGCTAGCACCTGCATCTATAAAGTATATCGTTTTTATTTACACAAAAAAATCAGCTTGACTGACGTGTTCTAAGTAGGTACTTACTTAACGTACTATAATAATGTCATGCCAGAGTGTGCAAAAAAAATATGTGTTTACTTACTTCCATTTTGAAATATCTGTATATCTGTACACACAAGAGCAAACCAGTCTTGTTGTCCTCTTGTCGATATTAAATTTTAACTCTTTGTAAATTTTTGACCATTGAGCTAACAGATTTTGATACCCAGTCATCAGGGCCGCGATTCGAAAAATAAACACACACACAGGACAGACACAGCTCCAAACCAACTAAACTCAACGCTATAACGACATTGGTCACACATTGGTCATACATTGTACCAATGTGAGAGCAATGTGTGACCAATGTGAGACCAATGTGAGACCAATGTTGAATGAAAATCTGTTTGAATAGCAAATGTCAATGTCGTTATAGCGTTGAGTTGAGTTGGATTGAGTTGGGTTGGAGCTGTGTCTGTCCAGTATGTGTGTTTATTTTTCGAATCGCGCCCCAGGAGATTAAAGAATACTACTCAGAAGTCACACTATGCACACTGCACACTACATCATTTAATCAGTTCTTTACTTGCTAATATAGACATAAGCCATGCAAATGAAAGTAATAAAAATATCACAGAAATAATTCACACAGTTAACGACCAAAAAGAAAAACAGTAATTAACAAACTAACAGTATTTAGGAACAAGCATGATATCACTTTAGTGTAACATGTGGAAATAATAAATAAAATAAATGAAACCTAACACAAAGTGCAATCATAAACAAGATATATTTAAAAATGATTATGTCAATTTAAAGCAATATTCAATGTCGATAAAAAATAAAAAACAAATTGATTGAAATAGTTATATCAAAATTAGATAAGTATTAAATTCCTTAATTTGGTTAAAATAAAATAAACTAATTAAAAAATCTACCATAATATTCGTATAGGCTGTAAAAGGGCATAGACAAATACAGTTTTTAAGTTTTAATCTGAGTTTAATTAGAAAATCAAGACCGGTGCAAACTTCGATCATTCATTACCCATCAAATCGAAATTATAAAGAGCTCATAAGACTTAAAACAGATTATTTAGTGCCCGGTGGTTTACGCCGCGATTTGGCCAGTCAAAACATTCAAACATCGACGCTGACGTCTGGAAGGTTTGTTTTGAAATGTCATGAGCTGAAAGCTGTAATTCCCATCACTTACAAATATTTAACCTGCGTATAACCACGGTCTTCGACAACAAATCGTTGTTATGGGTCTTTAGGTCAACAGTTAAACTGGTTCGTTTGACTTGAATGCTTTCATCCAAACGGTAAGCGATGAAAATACAGGGTTTGCGCTCGCGCTTGACAGCCGTTTCCCGCGTTTTGTGATCCTGCTGTATATTTAGACTGATGTTTTAATTGGTAGATAATATTCTAAGGAATTTAAGAGGCCAGATACTATTAAAGGTTGTCTGGAAGAAATCGCTCATTAGCGATAAGACCGCCTGTTGTTACCTCTACCTAAATTTATCTAATTGTAAAATTTGTGCTTGTAACTGTATGAGGTGTGCAATAAAGAGTATTTATTATTATTATTATTATTGGAATTCTTACGACGTGATGCAATTATTCCAGAATATTGCAGATTCTCAACCGTTCGCAAATTTTAATAAAATTTACAAACGAATTATAAATAAGTTCAACGGGAAAATCAATTATAAATCATAATGTTGTTAATGAGATTGTTGGATCATTATTTATTTATTTTTATTTATTCGGTTCACCAACGATAATTTACACTTAATTGAACAATACATAAAGATATGATGTGTTATTTATTTGTATAAGTGCAGCAATCAATTAATTATATATTTAATTATGACGAAAAAAATTGTCAGAACTGTACAACTTTTTGAAATAATTAAAATTAAATAAACGTTCAGCCCTTCCACTCTCACGAAGTACATTTACTAAGAATACCATTTCTCCTGAACGACTTGACACTGACGACGAGCGCGCCTGCGGCTGTCGCCGTCAACTCCTGCGCAATCAAATTCAAAAAGACATAAGTGTGAGTATATCACTGCTCTCATACACCTGTTTGTAATTAGGATGGCAAAACGCGTGTTCAACCCCGATCTCTGATCATGACGAATCCCTACTAAGATGAAAAGCTACTATAAACTACTCGTCATTTGTTACTAGTCTATTAAACGATTTTAGAGCGTTATTTATTGACGACTTGTGAAGTAATTAAATATTTGATGGTTACAATGTTATAATTATTTATCGTCATGAGCTTTGACAGAAAACAGAAGTTAAATGCTTGAGATTTGTCCTATCAGTTAAATGTAAACACAAATAAATAATATTTGAAATTCACGAGAAATAAATAATGCTTACCATGTATATCCATTTAATATTTCTTTAGAATTAAAATATTTGTTACAATAAGACTATTTGAACCAATTTTGCCAAAACTAATAAAGTAGTTTTTTTATAGAGTAGAATTATTTTTATTCCTATAGTACATTAACCAAATATTATATACACGGTGCTCGCGAGGAAACCGCATAATTTTAACAGCGTTATCCCGACCTTATTTAGAGACTAAAATGTCAAATAAACTTTTCTGAAATTCATCTTGTTTCTGAGTTATAACCAATTAAAAAAATAAAATATTTTGATTATAACTCAGGACTGAACGCTTTCTTAACGGCAATTTTACCACTATGGAACTCATTATAGGCATCCCTGTTGATAGACATCAAAGTGACAGGAAACACTTTGCTTTAACTTTGATTTTAAGAAAAAAAAAGTAGTTTTATTTGTTTTTAGGCATAGTTTTGTCATTAACATTTATTTTAAATTTAAGAATACGTTCAGAAAACAAGAAAAAAAAAACAAAAAAAAGTTTTTTTGGCGGAATTGTCCAAAAGTCATATGATATTTTTTACTTCTTTTGGCCTCAGGAGTACGCTGTTAAAATTATGCGGTTTCCTCGCGAGCACCTTGTATATGTGTTGTAGTTATTTTAATACTTCGTATATTGTCCTTTGATTTTTGTTAGCCACGAGTTAGTCATGCGTATTACCGTTTAGAATAGTCTGATCTAGAAGCATGCAATCAAGCGTTCGAAAGCTATTAATAATAATTCAAGAAGAAAGGACTGCCATCGGAATCAATGGAGGCACAGATCCATCATAGGTATTTAAAGCACGCGCCGGTTTTGATCTACGCTTTCTACTAAAGTAACTAGGCTAGAGTTAATTTAATATAACAATCCTCAAACATTAACCATATTTCCCCGCAGTCGGCTCATCAGTCGGCCAACGAATTAGTCGGTGTCACTACAATAATATACAATAAGGAGCCGGGCCACGGTCCTCGCATAAATCGTTCAACACGATGCTCTAATGTTTTGTATGGAGATTTCTTTCGGCGATCGCTGCTGATATCTAGGCTTAGATTAATGAATTTAATTGGTATATGTCAGATTGTAGCGCGCCGACATAGTTTTAATTCGTTTAGTTCGCTTCCTACATTTTGAATAGATTAAGCTGAAAAAAAGCGATAGAATTTTTTTGCGCGCTGATTATGTCATTTAAACCACTGTGCGTTTAGTGATTTAAGTAAACATTGTGGTACCGGTACCTATTATATAGATAAGTATTGCGTTGCGTATGCGTATCGGTATCTATGATATCATGTTCTATTTTTGTATCCTCACAGCTGTAGGTACTCGTATTATAGTGCCCACAGTACACCGCACGAGGTCTTCTCCATGCCTTATATTAATGTTCCCTTTGTTCACAAACTATTTAAAACTAAAAGCGTTTAGTACGCGCATTGTTGCCTTTTCCAACCCTGTTACAATTTCACCGCAAGTGGTATTTCTTGACAACAAAAGGCACGCAGACAGTATAAATCAAAGCTGTGCGAAAAGTACCAAATGTTGCAAAAACCATGCAACACAAGGTCAACATGCATTCAGAACACAAAATTACGGGTATTGTCAAGGAAAGTTCCAAAAGACACTTTCTTCTAAAATGTCACGGCAATTAATCTACTAATGTGTGTATTGAGAAGTAGATTATTATACTTTTACTTTCTGTAAAAGTGAGTAATGATTTGCAAAAAGGAATTTGCATGGGGACCTACAGGCAGGTAGTGTTGTAATCGGTGATTTGTCTTGTTGTCCTTTTCTTATTGTCGTTTGTTTGTGAGCGGTGACCGCGACGGTACGAGATAAATGTAATAAATTACAAGAAACGGAAGATGTTAGCCGACAGAGGTGTGGCCCCGAACATTAGGATCAGAGCATGCATTTACTAATGCGATTAAAGGACTACAGAATGGGATCCGAATACTGCTGTCTTAAGACAAGTAAATAGTTCATTAATTTTACAAATAAAGTATAGAACAACGCAATAACAATCCGATGATCTTACACAAAATTGGGAACAAGAGTTATTCGCATCGATTAAGTAACAAGCGCGAGCCAATGACGGGCTTAAACCAGTACAAGTGTGCCCTACGATTGAACTGTTTTTGTAAGTATTACTATGCCTCTGGCAAACAATTATACAGCCCTAATGATTAGCGGTTACTTATTGACGCTTTCAACTTACATGAACGTTACCGAACCTTTAAAAGCGTGTAGATTTTGTTTTTTAATCTTACTTCTTTTATTACCTACCGATTACACAAACTTGGCATTATTTCACATCCTCGCAGCGCAGTCAAATTACACTGGTTCGCCCTAGAACTGAACTCATGCGCTTGCGAACATAATATAAACACAGTCAGTACATACAAAGTCGTTCAACCAGATTTATGATGAATTTTCGACCGGATTATTATTAATATTCAATTAGCTTTCCGCACATGCGCCGTGGCTGGGCGTGTTATTAAACTTAATTTATGGCATCATTTGCCGGCGATATTTTTTAAGTGATTGCTCTGAGTTTCTTCACGTAATTGTGCACCGATTATTGACTGCGTGGTATCCATTCTTTCGCGATGATACTTGTTTTATTTTTTTAATGTTGTTCAATTATGGACTCATTTATAGATACCTACTCTCAGTTTTGCTCTCAAATCTCAGATATGTCATAGGTCTATTATAATAAGATAAATAAAAGAAGGGTTCCAGTTTCACTTTCTTTTTTATTGTGGAATAAATACGCGTACTTCTGATTTTAGATAGGTAACGTTTTAATTTTGACAATACGTACCTAACATTTCAAAGTTACGTACATAATATGATATTTTACCTAATATTAACCCTTAGCAACGCCAATGCTTTTACTTTTGAATACTGATTGCGGTAACTAAAAGCATTAAAAGAAAAGTAATTTCTTCATTTTTTTTTATCATTTCCTAAAAAAACCCGTGTGGTCGATATATGTCCACTGTTCGTTACCGGTGGTACTTACCCTGTGGCACGTATTTGGCCACTAAGCTAGTCATACATAAAGGTTTTAAAGGTTAGTCACATCTTTACATGTTATTAAATGTAAATATTCTTAAACGTTACATGTCGTTGTTCAACAATTAGATAATTAATCACATCGACCTTTGCAACAGTTTCCCCATTCCAGTCTTCTATGAGCCGTTATTCCACCATTCTGCTACATCGGGCAAATTACCACTGTAGTAAGATCTCTGATAAAGTGTAGTTGCTATGGATTTTGAGGTCATCTTGTTCAAGAATCTTTTGAGCTGCGATAATAACAGCCTTGGGGTGGTATTCTAATCGCTAACATAGTGTTGCCTAGTCGATTGCTGAATAAAACCAGTAATTTTGCTTTCCACTCAACATGATGCACAGTCATTAGCTAGGTGGGCCAAATATTCAAAATTATCATGACACGCGCGCGCTTCTTCTCTTAACAATAAAGTTGCGTCAGGTTATAATATTTAATATTCTGTAACTGTGTTATTAATGTTATTATGTACCTATATTGCATGATAAATGAAATATCGTTAGATACATTACTTACCTAAGTACTAGTTTAGTAAGAATGAACATTGCTATGCCCTAACAGGGTTCATGTGAACGTTAGCAGTAAGCTTTTTTGTAAGACCTTATGTAACACATGATTATGACGCAATAAATGAATTATGAATTATGAATTATTAGGCAGGAGTCCGGTTTTTCATCCAATAGCCTAGTAGTCAGTTTGTCCACCCTATTTACCCAATAGCCTAGTACATTTTAGATTCCATTAACTCTCAATAATCTCAATAATCGAATGTCGGCGTCGGAAGAATAGGGAGCTAGATGAGCTAGTTGCTATGCCCAATATAATTGGCGAAATCAAAACCACACGATTCCGCTGGCTTGGCACCTGGAGAGGATGGGAGAGGACCGAGCTGCGAGAAGAGCGTATGTGGGGCACCCGGGTGGAAAACGTCTGTCTGGACGCCCCAGATACCGCTGAAGTGACAAAGCCCTAAAAGATCTGTCCGTCCTCGGAGTACCAGACTGGGGTGAATAAGACTGAGTGGCATGCTCTTGGTTTAGTCCCGCCGAAATAAATAAGTCTCGCCGAGTTTCTTGCCGGTCATAATTCTTCTCCGGTCAGAGGTCTAGGGTTAAAACCAGTGTAGTTTTTTTTTCTTTGATAAACTATCTGACGTGTAAAAGTGCCCTTGTGGCCTACTTACTGAATAAATGTTTGAGTCAGAAGCCAAGATCCGTTTTGTGTCACTGAGCCAGTGAAGTAAGTACTCTGAATACTCCTTACACCATGACGGGTGCTGTCCTTTCGTGCATCCCATCCGCTTAGTCTACTCCTTTCATTTCATTAAATAGTCGAAAGGGCCTCTGCGCGTTGGCTTCGGCTCCGCGTTCGTCTCCCAAATGTCGGGAACACTGTCCGTGGTCGGAAAAGTAGCGTCAAACTCATTTTGAACACCTCATCAGCTAGGTACTTTTGTTGCTGCCCGTACCTAGGTCGTTTTCCAAATAATGAGGGTTTCCGCGATCGAGTTGTTCACTAGATGGCAGCACCGTGGCGAGAGGTCTTTTAGACAGGAGCTGTCAAAATCCACCAAAAAGAAAATGATTAAACATGATTGGTGGATTAAGATAGCTACTAGACCTCTAGTCCATTCATCTAGTGAAAAACTCGATCGCAGAAACCCTCATTCGGTAGCAATTTTTAGTGTTCCGTACGTCGAAAGGAAAAAACGGAATCCTTATAGGATCACTTTGTTGTCCGTCCGTCCGTCCGTCCGTCCGTCCGTCCGTCCGTCCGTCCGTATGTCTCTCTGTCAAGACCCATTGAAAATCATAATCTATCAAACGCGTAGAGATATCAAGCTGAATTTATATCAAATACTCAAGTCTACTGTCCCTTGGAGCTGTGAAAAAATCAAACTTCTAAGCCAACGCAATCAAAAGATTTTATGCCGCAAATTTCCGCAAATTTTCGAAACTCGCAAGGGAATCAAAACCTACAGGGTACTTCCCGTGAACTCAGAATCTTGAAATTTGGTACGAAGCAACGTCTTATAAGCACAGATAATGGAAAAATTGCGAAAACCGTAAATTTTTAGTTACATCATATAATAAAAATATTTTTAATAATTTTAAAGTTACTACTCCTATAATACCTACAGGTTTGTACGGAACCCTCGGTGCGCGAACCCTCGCACTTGGACGGTTTTTTTTCTTTAAATCACACTATTTGGTATGAAGCTTTAGACTCGTCGAAGCTGGTTTAGCCAATGGAATGCCCTCTGTTCTACAGGCAAGCTAAACGACCGGTAGTAATCGCGTAAGTACCGGTTCCTTGAACGAAGTAAGGGATTAGTCTTGTAGTTATCTGAGACTCGCGGCATCGTTGGATCTAGACCATCTTCGTTTGTATGAATTGGCAATTATTTTAGTCGGAGAAAATAACTTAGTAGTTATAGTGTGTGGTTATATTGACTTTTGACTCTACTGAAAAAGATCAAGATTTAGTTGGGCCTTACATAGATTTAGTTATAGGTAAATAGTTATACAATCCTTGCGTTTCTTTAAGACTTAAATCTCTTTACACAACAGTTACAAAGATCTTAGTATAAATAGCCTACATAAAACTACAACGGTACCAGTTTTAAGTCCCTATTTTTTTGGAACGTACAGAAAAATACTTTCAGTTTCTGTGATTTATCAGCATACCCCGGATTTTTACGTGCGGGAATGTTTTACACTAACCAAAAAATAGGTGAAGAAAAGGAACTATTTGAACATTTCAAATCCCGTTTGGATCTTACTACCTATTATTTTATTAAAAGTTTGGTAACTACGAATATTTTACAATAAAAAAGTTATAAATACGAAATCATTCCCGCACCCAAAAATCCGGGGTTTTCCTATACACACGAGAACGAACTCCACTTTTACACAGGTTTTAGCAACATATTATTTAAAACTTTAATGTTTACGTCATATTTATTTTCCTTCACTTGTAACCTAGACAATGTTAATAAATCAATCATTCATTAAAAGTTTCAAATGAAACTATGAACTGGTATAAAAGTGTTCTTGGGTAGCTAACCTTATGTTGGTTTAACCATGCGTGTCACAAACAAGGCCTTGCCTGTCTATGTATGGTAATTGAACAATGAACATAAGATAAGTGATCGTTAATATTTATTTAAAGCCTTACAATCTTACTTCTCGTCGTGTTGCAGTACAATGCAATATCCTTGAATAAATGATCAATCAAAAGCACACAAATATCTTGTCTTCCACTGTTTCATAGTTTAGGAGCAAATTCACTGATATCCTCAAATAATCTTTTCCCCTCCCTCCCAATAATCGCTCGTCTTAACTTTTAAATATTATTAGGTATAATAATTATAGAATTTATGTTCACTAGACTTGCATTTACATAGTTCGGGTAGGCAGTTACAATTTTTTTCATAGTGTTCTTAGCAGATCAGCTGTCATAGATATGTACTTAAGTTAATATACATATCCAGCCTAAACAGTTTAGTAGTCAATTTAAAGATGTTATTAAAAACAAAAATCAGTACATCTGAGTTGAGTCGAACACTCGCCTGTCCTCGTAGGCAGTGTGAATACAGGACGATGTATCGTGCGCTTGACTACATTCGGTTGCGACCATCCATCCGTGGTAGCGCCGCGACTATTCGTCAACCAGATAAAACTGGTTCCCTCGCGCAATTACCGCGGATTAACTAGCCTCTTCTAGATAGTTTTATTATTAATCTGAACTATTATCTTCTATGCAAACTACAGTAACCAGTTAATAGGATTTAGATAGATAATAATCCTATTTGCAAGACACATTCCTTTAAGGAACAGCGTTTCAGTCAGACAATAAGTTATCTTCGTATTATTGTTGTGCAAAATAGAACAATTGGAGCTGGAGTGAGACGGCACGGCCACCGCATAGAAATAGACTATCAAAAAAGCTCCAATAAGAATTTATCAACGGCGCCGTCTGAGCTGCGCACGAGATTTATAGCGTGTTATGTAAATGTGTCCAAGACATTAGAGTCCTTAATATTTCCACGTCGTGATTAGCGCACACTGGTCATGTATTAATGTAGCTCATCGAGCTCAAACTTTTGGGCGAACCAGGGTAACTTCTACCTCAAATTCCATAACAATATGCAACCGCATAAGTAGCATAGCTACACTAGTTCCCTTGGCCGTTCGACTCTCTAGTGCCCAATTATTGACTGGAATAACACTTCAGCTTACTGTGAACGTGAGAAATCCAATCTCGAACCGCACTTCGTGCCCGCTCGGTACCCAATCGGCCAATCTTCGGCTCTTTTATGAAGCGCTCGCGCAGCAAATTGGATTATTTTTCTTCGCGGCTATACTGGCAGAAAAAAGGCTACCCTTATGTGCCTTTATTTACATATAAATATACATAAATGTTCCTTATTACAGCGGACCAGGGGTCTTGAACGGTTTTTGTAATAAAACGCGAAATATCCCAAAAAAAATTACCTATAGTAAAGAAGAAAAAATGCCAGTATGGTGAAACAACTGTCGCAGAAAGGCAGCAACTTATATACATAAATGTATCATATCATGTATTCATTTCAATAGTTGATTCGTTAATTATGAGTACCTATGCACAAAAAAACATAAGTTCACGTAGCTTAAGTCAACCTCTGAAATTCATACAACAATTACATTCAAATATACTTCGTGGGCAAGTTAATAAGAGCAAGGCAACGAGCCAAATAATAACTAGTGATGACTGGCTGACATTTGGAGTAGCATAACATGATCCAACGGCCGATGCTGATGACATAATTTGAACAGCGTGCGCACGTCGTCAGATAATATTTTACAAACATGTATTTTGGATAAATATTATAAATAACTTCTATTTTATATTTACTCGTTGCTAGGCATCATTATATTTTAAAAAAAGTGGGCTTTATTTAATAATTATTTCGTGATGATTTTTACTGTGAGCATATTGGTCTTATTATCGTATCGTATCGATCTGTCAATAACCCGCAACGACTTTAGATTTGGAGAAGCATAATATGATCTAGCGGACAGGACGATGAAATAATTTGAATGATACGTGGTCGAGCCTGGTATACGTTTTTGAAATATGAATATATTATGTTTTGTTTCATCAAATTATCGAGTTTATTGTAACGAAAACATAGGCACCAACCAATCTCTGGATTTGAAGTAGCATGAGGCTATTCAGCGACTAAAGGCTGGATGAAACATACACACATAAACACAAACACACAAACATGATACACCCTTGTTTAACTTTGTAATCCGAACTTTGTTTAATGTCTTATAGCGCCCACAGTGATATGATTTTACTTTTAGTTATTTCACCGTGCTCCGTCAGTTCTTTGGACGGCAACCATTTTGCTTTCCTTAAGATGTACCTACCTATATTTACAAGACGAACATGACTACCTGAGCTTGCTCAATCTAACTTAATCCGCCCAATCCTACTGTAATTTAAATAAAAGGTTAGATAAATATCTAATTTACTACCTGATATACCCAATCAAACTGTTATTTTAGTACAAAACAAGATAGAATGGGAAGAAATTTTACAATTAAACTGTCATTTTAGTCTCTGAAAAAATAAAACCTATGGATTTAGGCATTATTATTGTAAACCAAACAAGACGGACGAGGGGCGGGCAGGCCCAGGCGCTCCAGGCGGAGATGACGAGATGACCTGGACGCATTGTTAACGACTGGCCTGAAATCGCACGGGACCGAGACGAATGGAAATCGAGAGGGGAGGCATTTGCCAAGCAGTGGGACACACTATAGGCTATAAATAATAATATGGTAAACCTATATTAAATTGATCATGTTACTTTTTTGCTAAAGGCTCAAACCTCTGCACTCAATGCGTTCACTGTGATTTTCAACCGGTTTCTATGTACCCAATTATTTAACGTGTCACCCGAGTTATCGGCGCGGTATTTTTTAAGCTACCTACCCGTTGGTTCATTTTACACCGCTCTGTATCTCCCCAGGCTATCACTGCAATGTGTCAGAGCGGCCCCTTTTACGAACTGGTTGTAGTAGTAGTTAGTGAGGGTTTTATATAGTATACATTCTTTGCAGATTTTAAATATGTGAAGGTATTTGTATATTTTATTTATACTATGGTTTACTCATAGGTGTATAAAGGTTTGGGTTATTTAGTTAGAAAGTTAGGTAGAAAAGGCGTCGCATTCGTTTTTATGGTTAACTAACTCCGTCCACGGTGGAATATCCTAATTAGAAGTTTATTTTTTTTACACTTCGTACTTCACACCTGTATAATAATATTATCGCTTTTATGAACCTATACGTAATAGGTACATTTAATTTACCCTCAAACCCTTGCAGGACCTTTCGCAATCATTCGCAATCGTAATCATTCGCAAGTATGAAATAACTTTTTTTATACTTGACGTTGTAGGCACATTTTCAATCATTAATTCTGTAAAGCTAAACGGAACGTGCATAAACAATCAATAACTGCAAAATAATGTCAATTCGCATGACAGAAACGAGAAAACAATCGCACGTTGATAACACAGCTACAATAAATCAAATCGATGATAGATACAATTGTCAAAATTACCAGCTTTATTAGGCTTTACGTCAGCCATGTTGACCGTTAAAGTCATTAGAATAGAATCTTAAGTTGACTGGCAATAAATACTTTTAGCTTTGTTTTTAAGTCGGTTTGAATTCTCTTAGTACCTTGGGCAATTTTACAAAACAGAGTGCTAGGGATTGTTGGTCCTAGGCAAACCAATATAAGATGTATCTTTATTTGTCACTAACCTCAGGATCATGATTCACTGGTTATTATAGGCGATTGCTCGCTTGTAGTCGATAAAATGAGAATGCTCGAGCTGTCGCGAGTCGCATACTAGAGGACAAGTAGTATGACAGACAGACGGACATGCGACACGAGAGGTTTTTGTAGGCAGGTGGAATGAAGCCGTAAAGGAGTGCCCACTTAGTGGACATCTATAGTACTTAACAATTTTATCTAGGCGCACGTCTACGTCTAGAGATCTTTATAAAAAACCGTAACGTCTTTCGTCTATTAACTTTTTAAATGTTGAAATTGTTTGTTACAGAGGGAATGTCAAATAATATACAATATAATACAAATACAAATATCTACTCTTTATTTAACACCTCAAAAAGAAAACCAGTACAGAAAATTTATAAAATTTACTCGATAATAATATAAGTACCTAACTTTAGACTATAGACTTATATTTTACAATACCTATAAGTCTATATAGTAAGAGAGCCCATGACACTGAACCTAGTTCGATAAGTCTCCTAGATGAGATTTATATAATTAGACGCGTCTAGGTAATGGGGGAACACGAAATGCTGATGCTGCAATGCAAAAAAAGTGGTGGAGTATTTTAATTTTTTTTTTGAAAATAATTAAAAAATCCGGTTTCTAGTACGATACGTCTCCTAGATTTCCTTTGTTCCCCGAAGCAGGGGAGGGGTAGGGCTACACGATAATGCGGTGCTGCAAGCCCCCGTGCGTGGCCTTGTCAGTGGCAGCAGCATCAAAAGATTGTAGATGTATGAAAAAACAAAACGCCTGATCATTTTATAACAAAAACAAGATGTTATGTAACCTAAACTTAGCGCCTGAACTGCAACAAGACGTTGCGTTATAAAAACGATTTTTTATTTTAAAAGATCAGACGCTTTGTTTTTCCATACATCTACAATCTTTTGATGCTGCTGCCACTGACAAGGCCACGCACGGCACGGGGGCTTGCAGCACCGCATTATCGTGTAGCCCTACCCCTCCCCTGCTTCGAGGAACAAAGGAAATCTAGGAGACTTATCGTACTAGAAACCGGTTTTTTTTTTTTTATTAAAATACGCCACCACTTTTTTGCATTGCAGCATCGGCATTTCGTGTTCCCCCATTAAAAACGCGACTAATTATATATATCTCATCTAGGAGATTTATCGAACTAGGTTCAGTGTCATGGGCTCTCTTACTAATAGGTATGTTAAAATAAAAATTGCGAAGATATAGTATCAATGGGACTTGTACAATCGACTACAAAGAGATGTATCCACTTTTTCACCTTACTGCGGTGTAATAAGGTCCAAAAGTAAATAGGTACATCTCTTTGTAGTCGACTGTACTACCTATCTTGTATGTTACACTATTCCAGACGACCCGAACGTCATGATTTATACCAACTATTCATTAATTAACTAAATTAGGTAATTATTAATATGTATTTTTTATGTTTGGACCTGCACTAAGAAATCATTAAAGATATAATTTAACAAAAAAATATTGTACCTAACTGTGAACTGGCACTTTTGACCAAAGTTTTTATTTTTTCCGAATATTAATAGATTTTGAAATAAAAGTTTCTCATCTGAAATCCGTTAATTTTGTTATATTTAGGCATTACCAAGATCGTGAATCTGTCTAGATATTTTCTACTAATAGGTATTATACTTTATTTGCAAGTTTGACAGCTCGTCATTTATTTTGAGATGCACAGCGCTTTAATAAAAACACCGGACTAAAAAACAAAACAATTGATAAATGTGTTTTTTATTCGTATGGTGATCGTGGCTCTGGCTAGCTATTGGGCAGGTATCTGCTAGTAGGCAGATATGTACATATGCGCAGGCGTCTGTACGTCGTAGATGGTGCGACAATATACTTAAAAGGTTACGTCAATAGTACCCAGTAATATTTCCCTTAAAATCTGGTTACTTACTCGTACCCTTATAAATGATGTCGCAAATTAAAGAAATGAGAAAAAAATATCTTATCGAGTCCAATATTTTAGATAGGTTAATTTTTTTTTTACGCTGAGAACAACATAGGTACCTCTCAAAGTGTTTAACAATCATATCCCATTGTTTTTAATGCGAAGTCAACATCCGTCATAAATTTCAAGATATGTGATAAGGCCGTGTAGCGCGGTAAAACCATGCGTATCGCAAGAGTTGACTTTTCCAGCGTAGGTACCAAAGTAAAGTATTTTGTAGTATAACTAGACGCTACAAACTTGAGTCCTTTCTAAACAAGGCTCGTAATATTGTGTAACAAATTTTAAAACAAGTTATTTTGAAACACGTATACTTATTGCTGTAAATTAGGTACGTACATATGCATAGCACTCATAACTAGGTACAGACATATAAATATTTTTATTTTATTTATATAGAACTAACAAAATCCTTAAAGACCGAAACCCTTTCGAACCACGGTGCAAAGTCAACTCGAAAAATAGGCTCTAAATAATTTAAAGACTTATTTAAGTCTTGTAATCTCCGAAAAACAAAATTTTCTTATTCTCTCTGGAGAAAATACTCTGGTATTTTTTCCCTAAATCTACCTCCAGACCAATGCGACTAGAGACCGCACTCTACTGGTTCGCCTCAGCCTTCGACTCGACGAAGCAGCAAGTAAATAATATCTACAATAGTTACTTAAATTCACCAGAACAAAAACCACATTGATTAATGTATTTTTTAGTCACATGGTGAATATGGTGATGCGTCGCACTGGCTATCCGGCCGATGTCTGTATAGTACCTGTATATTAGGCAGATGGCTGCCTAGTAACGGTCACTTGACGCCTGATTCCTTTACATATCATTACTACCACCATTTCTGGGTTCTATGGGGTTTTAACATAAAACATTTGGCAGATACACAGCTCCTATACTCGTGGGTAATACACATATCCGTATGTATACTAAAGAAAGGACGGTTTGGAATCAGGTCGTTGTATAAGTTAATCATACGTATAGGTACAGTAGCACTAAAAAATCTCTGAAAGTGTGAGTTTAGTTTAGTAGAGAGATTATATTTAAATAAATGTGCAACGGTTTAAGTGTGTATTAAATAGTTCACTATAAAATATAACGGTTACACTCACATCACTTTTATAGTGATTATGTCTCACGAAAGTTTAAATTTAATATATTAAATAGTTGTTGGTTTGTCTGGCAACGAAACCAGAATGTTTGAAATAAAGGAAAGTTTCACTGATTCGAGCGAGACTCTAATTTTCAACTCTAGACCACCAGCCCACCGCTCTACCATTAGAGCTACTAGGTACTTTCCGTTATTAAAATAAAGGATTTTAATAGCACTGAATCTCTAAATACAAAATGAAATCTATATTATAAACACGTGTATAGCTTCTTTAAAGAACGTCTTTTCGGGAAGTATGTACATACATATATTCTAATAGGTATAGTACCTACCACTGCCAATAAAATAAATTTGAAAATCCTTGTAGTAGAAAAATAAAATAAATTCCTAACTCATATTTCAGGGCACCTACTCCCATATATGACTGAGAGCAACAATCAATTCTTACAAAATTAAATAAAGAGTGTACCACATACGACGACAATATCGATGAAGGATCGTATTATTATATTCAAGATTGTAAAGCAACTCATAACTCCTTTTTACGATCTTTACGACTATTCGGCAGCGATTTATTTTATTTATTATTCACCAAACGATATAGTTAGCATTTACACGCTCTATAACCGCAAATAAGAACTATTATGTGACACTTTTATTATATGTATTCTGTTTTCATCTAGATGTCATTAATCATGGGTTGCTTTGATGTTTTATCGTTAAACATTTTTGTGTTAGCGTATCTGGAGGCACAGATATTTATGTTTCTATGTTGATGGAAAGATATTCTGGATGATAGAAAAAATATTATCAGCAGCTTAATGGTGCGGTTAGTTTCTTCGTTCTAATTGGTTTTACTGGATTATTTGTAATAGATCCGGGCAGCTGGCAGCTTTTATTGGGTGGAGGTCAGAGTAATAGCTAGGCCAACACAATTTTTTTACCAAAAAAGTAATACCAAAATAGGTAAAAACTGACGAAGTTGTGTCATTTATAGAGGACCTATAGGAGGGCCTATGTTTTAAGATTATATTGCGGAAGCAAAAATAGTAGGCGACTAACTATAAAATTTCATTAAACACCGTTTGGCACTACTTTCCCGCAACAGAAACTTCTGTCTATGATTTAAATAATCTAATTAATTAAGTATATAATTTCCCATAGTATTTCATCAATCCCAATCAAACCCAGAACTCTTAAGATTTAATTTCTTCAAGTTATTTGCATTCTTTGATCTCCACCACTTTTCAGCTGCCAGAAGTCCGGATCTAGAAACAAGCATAGTATAGCAAACTAACTAGAGGGGTTTCGTTGCTCGCAATATTGTGTCATATCTGAGTGGCTAACTCTCCGTCTATAATGTCAGCAGTGGAAGTAGTTATTAAACGGGTGAAGTGTTGTAAATTATCTAAGCACGACTTTTAGGGATTCACGGGCCTATGCGGGATGCCGGGGTGTCCTTTGATAGGCTTGCGTGGGGATAGAGATCGGCTGCTAAAACCCATTCACGGGTACATGCGGGCCATACCCGAGGACTGGTCCTAGCAGGTCATGAAGCTATTGTAAATAAAATGGAAAGAGTAATGGGCTATGCTATGAAGGTGGCCGGGTCAAATACTTAGCACGACTTCATTGTTAAGAAAATAAAACCTGTGCAGGTAATTTTGAACACCTCACCCGCTACCTCACATCTGCTGCTGTACTTGAGATAGACTGATTTTTTTAAAGACGGTCATAGATGTATTAGGTACAATGTATATATTGCAAATCATTTTAATATCTGAAAATCTAGTTCAGTTTCCAGACAGAAACTATTTTAGATTGTAAATTCAGACTCATCCATAAGTAAATATCGTGTCATACGTTTTAATTTTGACCATGCAATATGTCTAGTTCTCCAGCCAGACGGAATATAAATGGCTTGTGACCTAGAAGGACTTAAAAACCGGTCAAGTGCGAGTGGCTAGACATATTAGGAATTCCGTTTATGTCTGAATTTTTGGACAGATTAGAGCGTTGGGAATTCAATATCCTTAGGGTAAAACGAGGCCGCAAAATAATGACGTCAGATAGTTGCAACATATTAAGTAGGTTAGGTATGTAATATATGGTAACTTCAGGCCGACTGCATGGTAACAAAACAAGTTTAACTGCAATGTCGCTCTTAAACCTAGGTCCCTATTTTATTATCTGACTTTTTTTTTAAAGTATGTATTACGGATAAGATTGTCAAAATAACTGGGACTTACAAAGTAAAAAAAAACCCACGATCAATTTATTGGAAAAAAGTCAGTTGGAAATAGGTATTTTAAGTATCTAAAATCTTTTTAAAAATAATAAAATATAAGGAATGTAAAATCGCGTATATGTAATTAATATAGATATGTGCACTACTGCAAGCGAAATATTTACGCACGGATAGTTGTTGGACATATTTAATGTAAAATATTAAGGGCCGGTTGCACCAAACCGCCCGTTAACGTCAACGTCATCGTTAAAAAAATCTTGTATGAAAAGTTTGACAGTTTTCTATGGGATGACAGCTCCGTCGCCATATTTAACGTTGATGAGTCCGTTAATTGTGCATGGTGCAACACACCCTAAGACTCCTTTCAGAGCCAGGCGTCATTGCGCAAAAACAATGATAAATTCGCAAAATTGCAGTCAGCGATTGGCATTATTTCATCCAGACCCCGGATGTGCTCACTTGAACTAAAGTGAATAGATATTCAAATAAGATGCTTGATGTAAGCGTTTAAACTCTATCACCATATTCGTGAATTCGAATTGAAATTCAATGTCCTCGTATTGCATCCATTCGTTTCGTTTCTGAACAAGGATTATGGTAAAATAAACTGTCACTCAGTTGTTTGTGCATCAGGCTGTCACTAACATATCAATCGCGAAGGGTTTTTGCCGCCGCCTCACTTGTTGCCTTACCGGCCAGCGGGCGCATCGCATATTTATACTTTCTTTAAACATCTTTATTGACACGGGCTTGACAACTCCAACGGAATAAGCATCGGGCCTGAATTTATTACGACTTTCTTCATCAGCCAAATATCGCGATAACTTTTAAACACTGTTACATCAATAATTCAAGCGGTTACAGGTGTTTGAACCGTTTGTTTTAAAGCAGTACCAAACTCATTAGCGTTGTGGTCTAGTTGAAGAAAAATAACAAATGACACAGTTTAATTTGGTAGACACAGCCGAGACGTGGCTCGTATCGATCACGGGCCTGGCGCGGGTCCAACATGGTCCAAGTGGTGGGCCGCCGGGCGACGCGCAGTGACAGGTGCAGCATGCGACCCATGACTCTGTCATACCGCCGTCACTGCAGCGCTTTGATATCGGTGCGGGAATGTCGCCGGCCGCAGCGGCGGGAGTTACTGTCGCGGACTTGATATTTGACGGACGGAACGTTTTAGATCTGCTTGAGAGGTGACACGACTATAGGTTTATCGACTGTTCCAATCAAAATAGCATTAAGCACTGGCGCAATTTAAAGGAAGTTAGCTTATATCTAAGAAATATTTTATTACTCTTGTCAATGTACATAGCTCAAAGTAAGCCCTGTGTCCTGTAGTTGCAAACTCTTAACAGAAACCTATAAAAATGTACATTCATTGGGACAGACAAAAGCTAAAATGTAAGGCTTCTAAATCTCTTTCACTAAGCCAAATGGTGACTGACTATCTAAACAAGTGCCAAAACCGATATTAGAAAAACTTTTAGTAACACGCACGTAATAAATTAAGAGGAACATGACAGCTCTAGGAAATAAATTTGAATTAATTGCATAATAGTGTTCGGATTTCTCAATAGAAATCTTGTTTTGAATCGAGCGAGCTGCCGCGAGCTGTGCCACAGTACATCACAACCGAGCAAGCGTGGCAAGGCACGAAGCCGATCGAGCCAACTATTCATTGGCGCTCAAACGGACATTCAGATCTAAATATTAACATGCCTCACGTTTTGTGACCAGAATAATACTTAACGCACTTATGCAATGTAATACCGCTCAATCATCTGTCTGTTGTCACATTGTAACATGTCATTCTTATGTTTTCAGGTACGGTGAATGCCAACGGCGAGACGAAACGTCAAAGGACATCGTACACGCGGTATCAGACGCTAGAGCTGGAGAAAGAGTTCCACTTCAACCGGTACCTGACGCGGAGGAGACGGATTGAGATCGCGCACGCGCTGTGCCTCACGGAGCGCCAGATCAAGATCTGGTTCCAGAACCGACGAATGAAGTGGAAGAAGGAGCACAAGATGGCATCGATGAACATAGTGCCGTACCATATGAATCCTTACGGCCACCCCTACCAGTTCGACCTTCACCCGAGTCAGTTTGCGCATCTGTCCGCATAGGATCAGTGGAATTTTTCGAACAGCGGATAACTGATTTATTAAGGTAAACAGTCGGCCGTGGTACCGCGGGGTTGCTTGTACCATCCAGAGGCCGCCGGTGTCTGAGATGCTACAGCAACCAGACTGGGTCAGTTATTCGCTGTTTGAAAAATTTCCACCTGATAGCCTAATTTTGTTAAATTGTTGATCGTGACGTTATAAGTGACGCTGAAAAGTGGTGTGTGTTTCAAGATACGTTAAGAAGGATTGCAGTGATAAAATTATGTGCATACAAAAATCTTTGAGTGTAAAACTACATAAATAATTTGGTTAATCGACGGATATCATAAGTACAGACGTGAAATACTGCTGGTTTTTCGATTTATTACATTTGAATAATGACCAGATTGGACTAAGAGCTGACTACGTCAGATGTGACACAATAATGAGAGCAACAATACCCGTCTGGTTAGATTGCTATACTATCCTTATTGCTAGATCAGGGCATCTGGCAGCTTTTAATGGGTGGAGGTCAGAGTGACAGACTAGCAACATATTTGATTTGAAAAATAGTAATACCAAAATAGGTAAAAACTGCGAAGTTGTAAAAAAGGACTGGGCCTATATTTAAACATTAGAACAAAAATATAGCGTATTATTACGGAAACAACAATAAACACAACAACAATAAACTCAACATTATACGTCGTTTGGCACTACTTTCCCCCAACAGAAACCTTCGGCAATGATATAATCTGTATAAATATTATGAGACATTATATAAATATAATTATTTATATAATTTCTCATAATATTGCATCAAACCCAGATTTCTAGGATTTGTTTTCTTGAAGTTTTGAAGCATTATTTGACCTCCACCACTTTAGAGCTGCCAGATGTCCAGATCTAAAAATAAGCATAGTATATCATACTGACTAGAGAGGTCTCGTTGCTTTCACTTATTATGTCATATCTGACGTGGCTAGCTAGCTCTCCGTCTAGATGTTGATACTGTCTCTGATTGTAAAGTCTCAAAATCTTATTTCAATTTATTTTAAATGTCACAGTGTAATTAAATGCTATTGGGGTACGTTAATTTACGTGCTAATAGTGTTAAATTTGATGTAGAAAGAAATTTACCTAGTCATAAGCTATGATTCGAATTGCATGTTATTCCTAAAGACAAAAGAGAGCCGAATAGTGTACTTGACGATGGCTTAATCAATACCTAAGGTCGTGTTAGGGTTAAATCTAGCATTCCAGCAGGGGCCCATTTCTCGAACGCCATAAGTCTAATATTATCAGTGTCATAGATACCTTTGACAGTTCGTGGACTAATCATGTTGGGCCAATACCTTTCGAGGAATAGGCTCCAGCGGCTTAGGTGTAGGTAAGTAAGCCGTCTCAGAAATAACAAATTCGGAATTGTACAGGGATAGCATAACACAACATAGGTAATACAAAAGGATTGTATGTACTATCAAATTTATTTAGGGTTGCTATACATTATTTCGTCTAGTACCAGATATAAAAACATTTTAAATTAGAGGGCTTGTAAAAGCGCTGTGAACTTAATTAGAGGTAATTGTAAGCTCAGTAATATAGTAACTGTGAATAGGTAGATATTCCTTCTTGTTGTATATACATAATGTTTTAATAGGTATGGTGAAAAGTTTAATATATTTCAGTAAACTTCTCGAAGAACTGTTTTATGTTCCTGTCATTTAGTTGTAAATAACAAAAGTATTTATCAGTCCATAAATTCTAATAACAATACCTAATTAACATTATTTAGATTTAAATAGGGATTTTTTAAAGTTTCCACAAACGATACCAATTATAACATTTCAAATGACTCTATTTCGTATTTTAAAACTTTAATGTCGTATTTGTAAATGTACTTAATATTCTTAGCAATTAAAAGTCCTATAGTTTCTTCCTTTGAAAAACATGGTTGTTTTAAATTGACTTACTTTACATTTGTTTTAATCGACAGACCATTGTCATCGCATTATGGTCTTTAATCACATGATTATTAGGATTGTCGTGGTCAACTGTGATATTTTGTTAAATTTTATTCTTAAGTAAAAACAGTGCGACTTGAGTTGGTTATATTTGGTTTAATTCAGAAAGTATGCCTGGAAAGTGCTTATTTCATTTACTTTCGACTAGTTCATTTGTTGCTTTATTTATTGTTTGTAAATATTAGATACGTCATTTAGTGTAACTGAATTGAGAAATGTTCAAATTCATGATGTAATAAAATCATTGTATCATCTACGTTGACTTATTCTATGTATTGTTCTGTGCAATAGCAAGTGGCCTAAATTCGTTTATGGACAAATTGTTTCTATCCTTCAGTTTCAAGCTTCGCCATCATTATTTTTAATTGTGTTATTTCCTTTTAATTAAATACGAATATGTTTATCGTTCATTCCAGTTTTAAATGAGAGCTCTAATAGTGGAGTATACTACTTATTCATTTAAATTATTGTATTGTATGAATAAAAATGTATCAAATTTGAAAATTGGTGAAGATGAAATAAATTATGAAGAGAAAAATGAGTTTTTTTTGTCTCTCCGCTATCTACTAACAAAAAAATAGATAGCCAAATAATTACATATTAATAAACTGTTTCAAATCTGTCAAGGGGGGAAATAAATATGAAGAAGATACATGAAATTTTCTGTCAATCTCTGCATAAACATTTGAAAGTATAGAAATAAATGGCGGTTGGTAGAGGAAAGCTTTCGAACTATTCTTTCAAATGTGTAAGCGCCAGCAAGACGCCGCGCGGAGCGTATTGAGCGATGATAAATGACGCCGAAGCTATGACATGACAGCCGAACCTGCGAGGGGAGTACCACGTGCCTAACAAAAGGAGTGCGAAAAATGAAGGTTGCCTTAGTTTGTAGGTCGCGGGCTGTGTATCGGAGGCTGGACCTATAAATCATGCTGTCAGAATATTTTGCTTTTATACAGTTTTGATACAGATTCATTGGATGCCGCGGACGTCTGGTGCTGGACTGTTTTTCATAGCGTGTCGGTTTCACGATTTAATTCGATTTGGCTTAACGACTTATAAGCGGACGAAGCAGCGGGTAGAGGCTATCCATTTTTACAACTAGCTTTTCGGCGACATAAAAAATACCAAGGAACCCAATCCTAAACTATTTCGATGTATTCACATCTGCCCCCGCTTTGGTCACGTACGATTCCATAAAGCAGGGACTCCGGCAATTGGGAAAGATTCCTAAAGATAAAACCTAGACCCTTCCCTTCTATCCCCGGCTGGTAAAGATGAGACACCACAATTTCAATAGTAATTAATCTCTATCCAGAAAACTCTGAAAGGAAATAGAGTGGCTTACAGTAGCTTAAAAATTAAAAGATTACTTGTAATATAGCTTAAAATATGGAATAAAATACCGAAAAGGCTTAATTATTATAATCATTATTATAAATTATTATTGGAAATCCTCAATCTGCATGAGAATAGCGGCTGTAGGCCTCGCGGAGCCCTATCCTGGTTCATTCGAAGCCTTTTACCATTAGTAGGACTGGAACGTAGATATATCAGCTGACAACGAGAAACAATCCAAAAAGTAACCAAGTGTACTAAATTGAACTCAGATAACAAAGATACAAAGAATTTCAATCAGCATTCGCTAACTGCTCTCTTCGGGAAGGGGCCGTATTAGCCCCTTTTTCTGAGGCACCTTTGTGTGCTGACTTCAATTCTCTGTATTAAAGTTTAGTATTTAAGTTTTAATTTTAAAATTGTACTAACATAGTAATGTTAATTATGTTTTTAATATACTTACTATGGATCATTGTTGTCTGCAATAAAGTTATAAATAAAATAAATAAGTACCTATATATGAACATACATGGGTTGTAAATAAGTACAATGACAACAATCATCATCATCATGAGTCGTTCCCTCAGAGCTGAGGATTGTGACATGTCCTTCTGTGAAAGAGCAGGTTACTCCATAGGCTTATATCCCTCGCTAAGCGCATGGCTTCTTGCAGTTTTAATTGCATGGGTACAGTGATTTGGGCTCACCATCTTTCCCGTCATGATGATTCTCTCCAAGGTATCCAAGGAGCGTCGAGAGGTGTCCAAAGTATGTGGTCCTGGCTCGTCGTCGACAACCGGCGTTTTATGCGTAGCTCCTCTGGTATGGACTGATTTGTGCGCATCGCAGTCCAAGATATCCGTAAAAGCCGTTGCCAACACCAAAATGACAACAATACAAGTGCCGTATTCTAACTTTAAAATTCGTAAACAATACATTAAAGACACAATCTATCTCTAACACACAACAAACAATCAACCAATAATGGAGTTGCATCGGAGTAATTTTCAAGCAAATTCTGATTCCGACGTTTAGGTGATAGCTGTATTGCATAATTAATGCATTGTTGTGGTATTAAAGTTGTATCATTTAAAGTTGGAATCGGACCCCTTGTCTTGCTAAACGTGTCATTCCGGTGAAAACAATATCCTTTCACTATCCCCATACAAAACTGTGACAAAAAATACGCGAATCGAGCTTCCTCGCCGTATGACTAATATTATTAATGTTCCGCTGTCCGTCCGATTGTGGAAACCTGGATTGCGATACTTGCATTAAGGAGTGTTCGGCGGCGACCATCATTTTTCAATGGACGGAGTCGGCGAAGCGTAAGTTGAGAAAGATGGTTCAACTAATGTCAAACAAAGCTTCTAGGTGAAACACATACCTAAAGTGATATTATTCCTTACTTATGAGTTAAAAGTTTTTCATATTGGTTTCTGAATACGAGAAACCGTCGATAAATAATAAGACAATATGAAACTTAAAAGTGTGTGTAATATCTAGGTAGCTAATATGTAGTAAACAAAATTATAGGTTTTATTAACGTTATCTTATCTTATCCAAAAGTTGCGTGACTTATTCATTAGGTAAGTAGGTACCTAACTACTTACCTAGTAGGTACCTAGCTACTAACCTAATGAATGAGTCACGCACCTTATTTTAGGTAAGCCTAAACAAAAAGTATGACATCGGTACCTAACGATACCGATGGGTATTACCTAATACCCATCTTGGTTAAATCATTATTACGGCTAGATTTCAATGCATTTGTTTAGTAACTACTTACTTCTCCAAGCATTGAAAAAAATAGCGAATAACATAAGTACTTTATCAATTAAAGGTATTCAAATGTTTTTTTTTAATAATTTTTTTTAATCCGAAACACGGCATACTAAAGTATTTTAAACTCAGTAGAGTAACCTTGTAAATCAATAATCTATTGTTAATCATTTTGTATGGCAAGAGCTGTCAGAGTATTGTACCTACTCAATTAAAATACTACTTTAGCAGCACAACGCATAAAGGTAGTATAAGAAATCCATTCATTAAGTGAACCAACTGGCGCAATATAAGCTGTGGTAATGCGTGGCCAGTATGGGACAGTATTTTGACACATCGATAAGATTCTCCAGTAATTTTAAGAGTTATTGTACTTTGAATTAAAGTAGGTATTTATATTTGAAATATTAGTTGCCATTGTACATTTGGCACTCCTGTATCATTAATCAATTTAAACATCGTGAAAAAATATAATTGAGCATTTATGTGTTTTGTTACTAACTGGATAAAAATTTTGGTTATTTTTTAAATTCTTAGTATTAGTAAGGTAGGTAAGTAAGTGTTTAGCACAAATCCCGAAAAAGTGAGGATTATATTACCACAAATGAGATTATGTATAGCCAGCCAAGTGCGAGTCGGACTCGCGCACCGAGGGTTCCGTACAAACCTGTAGGTATATACTTTAAAATTATTAAAAATATTTTTATTATATGATGTAACTAAAAATTTACGGTTTTCGCAATTTTTCCTTTATCTGTGCTATATGAAGTTTCTTCGTGCCAAGTTTCAAGTTTCTGAGTTTACGGGAAGTACCCTTTAGGTTTTGAGTTTCTTGCGAGTACTCAATTTCAAAATATGCGATCTAAATTGCTATTTCTTTTGATTGCGTTGACATCAAAGTTTGGTTTTGTTACATCTGAAAGGTCCTAATAGCCCTGAGTATTTGACATGAATTTCAATTTAATACCTCCACGCGTTTATGAGGAAAAAGGTAGTTTAAAATTTAAAAAAATATTTTTTTGTATGATTTTACTAAAAATTTCTAATTTTTGTAATTTTTCCATTGTCTATGCTATATGACGTTGCTTCGTGCAAAATTTCAAGTTTCTGAGTTCACGGGAAGTACCCCGTAGGTTTTGCGAGTGCCGAAAAACTCTAAAATTTGCAGCATAAACGACTTTATCTTTTGATTACGTTGGCTTTTAAGTTTGATTATTTCACAGCTCCAAGGAACAATAGACCTGAGTAATTGATATAAATTTCAGCTTGATACCTCCACGCGTTCCTGAGAAAAATGGTCTTGACAGACAGACAGACAGACAGACAGACAGACAGACAGACGGACAACAAAGTGATCCTATAAGGGTTCCGTTTTTTCCTTTCGAGGCACGGAACCCTAAAAATATGTGGATAGGGATAAAAAACTGAGATCAAGGTTTTTTAACACTTATGCTGTATGTATTGGTATAGTTTATATACTAATACTAACTACACAGTCTTCATTCTAAAATATAGAGTGCATGAATAGTTTTTTTTAAGTTTTACCCTTATTAGGGTAAAACTTAAAAATCATCATCATCATCATCATCACATCTCATCAAAATCTCATCTCAGTTTTATTAAACTGAGATGAGCTTTTAAATAAACAGAGCCCTCTCACGTATTTCAGAGGAACTTTTAGATAAAACAACTGAGGTACAGACACAATTTTACTAAACAAGATGCGAGCTTATAAATAGTTAGCTGTAAAACGCCATCTACCGGTCATAATACTCACTAAGTTGTAGTTATCCCCATATATAACGTAAAGAGAAGCCTTTGTTGTTCATGAATTTTTGTCCAGAGGGCGCTAGTCCATCCTAATAAGTAATCTTCAAATAAAACACGTAGACTTTTCTAATAAGAATTTTTACGTGTGCTTATTTATTATTGTGATAAAGCAATTTTATCAAGACAGCTATTTAAATGAAAAATAAAAGCAACCTAGAATGACATAAAAATAGTCTTTGCTTTTTCACATTTAAACACGAAAGTTTGGTTGTAATAATATTTCTATCCGCCACAAGATGGCGCTAGTCCATTACTCATAGGGTAAAGCAGGTGACGTTAGTTTTTGCAGACAGTAGAGCTTTTTCGTAGCAAACGGGAGACGCATTTCGCCGACAGCTTTCTACAAAATTGCCGAATAAATCGCGAGAAAAGTCAAGAACTATTATTGCTGGTAAGTTGATATTGTGTATAATTTTTAGTTGATAATTGTTAGATCGTTGTCGTGCAAATGCAGCATTACAGGTAAGCTCTAGCTCTGAATAGAGATTCATTGCAGTAGTATAGTAGTAGTCTGCAGTGCGTCCGTATTCTGATGGCGGCATATTCGAAAATAAAAGGTTTCAGTAGTTACTCGATATCTGGCAATTTTTTTTAAATTACTTATTACTTATCCTAATATTATATTAAGTACCTATTTACTTATAGGTCCATTTTGCAGTAAAACACTTCGTAATTTGCATTAACACGTTTAATTGTGCAGATTAAGTAAATTATTTAAAATTAGCAATTTGGTCCTTCGAGCCGGATAGAATGTAATTAAATTACAATAATCAGATTATTTAAAATTAGTACTTCACATAAAAATGACGATAACGATATCGATATAAAGATATTTCACATTCAATAATTTCCTTAGTGGATAGAATGTAATTAAGTTACAATAATCAGATTATTTAAAATTAGCACTTCACATTAAATTACGATAACGATATCAATATAAAGATATTTCACATTCAATAATTTCCTTAGTATCGTAGACCCGGATAGAATGTAATTAAATCCATCATGAATCTAGTTAAATTGGAATGTTCTCTTAATATAATATGCACATTATAATAATTTACAATTCAATATTGTGTCGCCAACATACTTGGCCTATTTGTCCATATACTTACCCATCTTTATTTTACTAAGGCATAAGAGAGACGCCACACGAATAGGTACGCCACGGGTGCTTAAGGGCATAATCGGTATCGTATTGCGACTAACAAAGAGTAGGGGAAAAAATTGTGGACGCAATTTTTTTTTGTATGGGGCACATTGTCCCAGCCCCCTTCATACAAAACCAATTTTTTTCGCGTGAAAAATATTTTTTTCTTAGTTTTTCATAATTACAGTACGATACCAAAAACGCCCTTAAACGGATCATCAGCATTTTTGTTACAGCTTGTATAGATAATCACTCCTAACATTCAATAAACCACCGTATGGTAATGTTATAAAAATATACATTTACTTTGTAGAACTTCCATGTTTTCTTTTATTTGCTTAAAACGCTTAAAAATCTCTTTCTGGATACCTAGTACCTACAGTTAAAAACAGAAACTATTGTTCCGTGTAAATAGTTGTGTACGTACCGCTAAAAATCTTGAAGACCACGAATTTTATTAGTTAGACCTTCTTTTGTTATTTTATACCCTATGTAGTTTGTATTCCTGTACCTACTCTATTTCTTGTATTTATTTCACTTGTGTAATCTATCGTACGTAACGTTTCCGTTTCTAAAATATGTAAAACTGTATACGGGATTTTATTAATTAACTCCCAATGGGGTTGAAAATGGAGCTGATATTTTTTATCGGCTTCTACGTGGAAAGCGTAAAAAATAGTTTAATATATTGAATGACCTTGCCGTAGGTATATTTCGAAAATATAAAAAGTAGCCACCCTTTTCTTTCCTTTAAAAGGTTTAAAACGGGGACTGAAGCAAAACACCGTAACAAAACATAAGTAGGTAAAGTTAAACTTAATTCCTTGCTAAATACGTTCCAATCTTATTTAAACTGGCCGCTTATAACGTTGCACAAAAAAGAAAAAAATCCCAAAACTGTTAGCTCGAAATTTATACCTGATTTCTATGAATGGCTACATTTTGTTTAAGGTCGAAGAAAAAGAACAATAAAGATGGCCGCCATAAAAGGCACCTTCGGTGCGCCTGCGTCGACGCCTGCCTTGCGCAGTTTGGGGCTACGGGTTAGATGCATGTTCAGAAGCAAAATAATAATAAATATGAGTTCGACATCAGGGCTACCCTTTCGCACACATTTAACTGAAAAGACGGGAGATGAACCAATTTTAGTATCATATTTGTACTGTTTATATTTCTGAATGTGCCTGTATTTTTGATGCGCACAAAATATTTTTTAGTTACATACTTACAGTCAATTTACAACAGAGGAATGCAGCCGGATTCCTTCGTTACATATTAATACGATAACTACGACGCAATATCTAATCCAGCTTTGACGATGTCGCGATTGTGTATAAAATAATATTAACGATAAAGATAAAAATTATGTACTGAGAAAAAAAACATTATCCGACCATGGAGGGGAGAAAAAGAAAATAAAACAAGTGTGTTTTACTTTCTTTTCCTAATACATAAATTAAAAAAATCATATTAAGTGATTGAATTTTGATTTCTGAGAGACGATATTTTTATTTTGTCTTCTGTGTTTGTATAATAAATGTAAATACTTGAAATATAATACAGCCTATGTTGATGACAATATTTTTTAAATTATTAAATAAAGTATTAATAAATAACACTTTTAAACTACTACTAGCCAAACAAACCAAAAAAAAGAAAAAAAAAACGTAACTCGAAAACACGACAGTACCCTGTCAGCTATATTTGAAGGGGAGCGGATTAAATTGAAATTCCGTTTTTAAATTCACCAATAGGGGGAGGGTGCGGCTGGATTGGCCGCGCGTCCAAACGACCATGGGCCGTAGCGATATGCGTTTTGCAAGCTGATTTTGTTCCTATATGATTAGTAATGTGATTTTTAAGTTCAATATATTTCTAAGTAAAAAAATGTACGTATTGTAAGTATACATTTTTACCTATTTATTTTTGTGAGTGATATTTAACTGATTATTTCAACTTCGATAAGTACTTATATAAATATAAAAAAGTAGTTACATCAAAAGTTACATTGTGTTTAATAGAATAGCAAAGGATAAGTGTGCTAATACAACTTTCATGATTTTTTGAGTAACTGTTAATACTTATCTATAATTAGATAAACATCTACCTACTATATAACTTCAGCTACGTATGTATTAAAATAAAAATTAAATACTTGTTTGGTAACGATTATAAGTGAAATAAATTATTTTCGTAAATAAAAAAAAGAAGATGTAAAGAGTGATTACGTGAGTAACCCGTTATAAATATTTTTAATGTGTTAGAGTCTCACGAAAGTTTTATAGTTAAAATGTAAAGAGTGAATCAAAATAATGCATTTTTTAATTTTTTTACAGACTTTTTTATGCATCTATTTTTAATAATATATGAGATTAAAGGGTTCTTAATAACAAATAAATTTATTTTATGTCATTTATTTGTTTACTAATAGATACACATACATATAAAGTACCAACCTACGGCGTTCATCACCTGTATTTTATTTAATTGTCTCCTAACAATAACAGATTAAATTGTTCAAGTTAGTAGTTACAAATAACACTAAAAATAGGTTCATAGACGTTGCATTCTAAGCTGATGATCATGACATGATTACAAAGTACTTACATATAACATATTATAGGCCTCTCCTTTTACACGCTCTAGTGCTAGTAGAATGTCGACACGTTTCGCTGTCGCAATTTTGAGTCTACGTCAGAAAAGAACAGCAATACACATTTTAACGTACGGCGCGAGATGTGAAAAGGCAGGGCAAATGTAAGGCTAGGTGCATACAAAATGCACATTGTATTTTTGTGGCTATTATTGTGGTTTTTATTTTGTCATACCTACCGTATATATTAATTTAACAACATTTTAAATATTAATTAATGTAACAGTATCATATTAAACATAATTAAGTGCGTCACATAAAGGAGTAAAATTAAAAATAGAAGCGTAATAATTACAAGCGGGGGAAGAATAAGAGTTTTTTCACCCCTTCTACCAATTCTTAATTAAAATTAAAATAAACGTCTATTACATCAAATAACAATCCAAAACGTTTTAATGCCCTACCTACGTAAAAAATCTCGTGGTTAAATAAATCTACAATTTATTATCCTAAACAGACATAGCAGTTTTTGTGGCAGGAATGAAAATTTCATTGGGACTTCCCAACGATATAAATTTATCGATATCCTTATGACAGTTAGAATATGAATTTGTAAGTTGCATATATTATTATACAATATACAGCATGAATTTATTATAAATACATTACGAAAATGGTTTTCATTCGTTTTGTTTTAGTAGTAAAAACAATTTTGTAGAAATAAAAAAGTCCAATGAGTGCTTAAATATAACGTACTAGCTATTTCCCGCGGCTTCGCCGCATACTAATAGTATTAAAAATGAGGTTCTCAGTTAGACTCGTATGTTTGTATATACGTGTGTAATGTACGTTTGTCCGCGATCATCTCGCGTTTCGCTGAACTGATTTAGATGCGGTTTTCGGAAAAGTATTCGTTACATTCTGGAAGTTTCGGTATACCACGTTTTGGTGAAGGTGATTCCCTTATTTCTTTAAAAGAAATGATTGCAATAATTGTTTAATTGTTACGTCAGCAACGACTTACTACTACTGAGAGATTATGATAAATACAGATTTCTAATCTTGAATAGAAGCTTTTCCCCGCCACTTCATTTGCGTGGAATTAGTAATCCACCCTCTTTTTTACCCGCTTAAGGAATGACTTCTGTGATAACAGCTATTATATATCCTTCCCCAGAACTCAAACTACCTATCTCCATACTTTGGGTCATCTAAATAGTTTCAGCGGTTATTCATTTCCCACACAAACTTTCAACTCACGTTTCACCCCCTAAACGGTTGATTTTCGAGATAAAAACTATCTTATATCGTTTCCCGCGATTCAATCTATATAATATGTACCAAGTTTCATGTCAATGTCTGTTCAGCGGTTAATAATTCTCCATACAAACTACCAACATCTTTTCTACCCCTCTAAGATAGATTTTCGGGATACACAATATTCTATATTGTTTCCCGGGACTCAACTATATCCACAACAAATTTTATTTAAATCGGTTCGCGGTAAAAAATTCTCCATACAAATCTCCAACCCCCATTTCAACCCCTTAAGGATTGATTTTCGGGGTAAAAACTGTCCTATGTCAATTCCTGGGACTCAAACTATCTCTATAGGTACCAAGTTTCATCTAAATCGGTTCAGCTGTTAATAATTCTCCATAAAACTTTCAACTATTTTGAAACTATTTTGTCCCTTCCCGGGATACAAACTATCTCTATTATACCAAGTTTCATCTAAGTTGATTCAACGTTTAAAAATTCGCCATACAAACTATCAACCGCTATTTCACCCCCTTAAGTGTTGATTTCGTAATCAGCGACCCGATAAACCATAGAAACATTACCCATGTTGATATTTAAACTTTATCACCTTCTATGGGTTGAATTCTCAGAAAACCTGAAACACTTGTTTACTCATTTATCGTTTGGAATACTCCTGTAAAGTTTCGAATCAATATTTTCGTAATAAACGTCCCAAAAAAACACAAAAACGACATCCATATTGATATACAGACATTTCAACCCCATTCTACCCCAACAGGGGAGATGGTATTTCACGTCCGCCACGTTCCAACGTGTGTTTAAAATCGTTGTTGTTTTCGTCATCAACGACCCGATAAACCATAGAAACAATACATATGTTGAATTCAGACTTTTTGACTACATTTCGTTGAATTTTCAAAAAACCTGAAACATGTATTTACTCATTTATCGTTAGGAATACTCCGTGAAGTTTCGGATAAGGTACTCTAACTTCTCTTCTCTTGTTTCACCCTACAAATTTTGGACCCCCATTTCATCCCCTTAGGCGGTGAATTTTGAAAAATCCTTTATTAGTGCGCCCCTGACCTTATAAGGAACCTACGTGCCAAATTTGAAATCTCTAGAACCAGCGGTTTGGGCTGTGCGTTGATACGTCAGTCAGTCAGTCAGTCAGTTTCTTCTTTTATATATATAGAAAGATTACCATCACATAACATCGATAGGTAGTTATCAGCATACATGTTAATTTTTACTTTACCCATGAAACTTAATATTTATTATGAAAAGTCACCGATTTTGTTATTGCAGGGAAGTCCCTAGTTAATTGACATTTTTGCCACAAAAACTTCTATGGCTGATCCTAAATCTGTGTCAATATAATTTACAATATAGGTACTCGTACTCAACACATAAAATAAGACCACAATTTTCTAAAAAGGCCGTTATTTTATTATAAGTAGGTATTTAATTTTATTTGATCGTTTGGTTTATTATAACTTTAAATATTGAATAAAATATTTTTTATTTCGTTTTTAACATTTTTCTTATGCGTACCGCCGACTGCACGTGGTGACATTTATTTAAGCAATTTTTTTTGAAAAATACCGAATAGGTAACTAGCAATAGTAAAATTAATTTAAATGAACTAAATATATGTATATGTACGTTGTTTCTCCAAAAATAAAGTCCTTAACCTTTTGGCCGCCGTTGGCATGTATACACGACAACGATAGAACGGTACACTGGCGCCGCTGTCGTGTATACAAGACACAAATTCATGCGCCCGGTATATGTGGAAAAAAAATGACAAATGTAATTTATTTTACACTCATATTAATGCCTTCGGTCTTTATTTTTTCAAACATTTGCATTTAAAGCAGATTTATAAATCCATTTTGTCATAATAAGGCTATCAAAAAATTTGCTCCGAATTTCAATGTTTTTCCTGTTCCTCGTCGCCGTTGTCGTTTAAACACGACAGATAGGGATGAGAATCTTTACTCGATATGTGAATATTCAAAATAAATATCAAATCGCAAATACGGTTTTATTTAAGCATTTGAACACTTGTTAATTGGCAATTGGTGGTAACGAGTAACTAGAATACGTAAAACGAGAGAGAGACAGCTTTAGCTGAAGTTTAGGGAGCTTTTTTTTTTATACCACGACGGTGGTAAACAAGCATACGGCCCGCCTGATGGTGAGCTGCTACCGTAACCTATGGACGCCTGCAACTCCAAAGGAGTCACATGCGCGTTGCCGACCCTTTACAAAAAAGGAGGATTCACTGTGTTGACGGCTAAAGGAACAAGAAGGTCCCTCATCGTCAACACACTGGGTCTTCTTTGAGCTCTTTGGCAACCTTACTCACCAGCAGGAACACAACACTATGAGTAAGGTCTAGTGCTATTTGGCTGTGGTTTTCTGTAAGGAGGAGGTACTTCCCCAGTTGGGCTCTGCTCCGGATTTGAGCGAGATGACATTCACTGAACGTGCCCTACCAAGTGTGGTAGGGCACGCTTAGTGAAGCGAGATGCCATTCGCAGTGCCCATACCTCTCTTTTTGGCATAGTTTGAGGACATACCCAAGTCCGGACGTAGTTTAAGGACATACCCCGGGTCCACAGCTTCTTCAGCTAATGTAAATAGTATAAAGTCAGATAAGTAAATCTGCCATTGTGGTGGTCTACGTAGAAATATTCTACGATAAATAATAAACGTTTTGTAATTCTAGAACATGTGAAATTTAACTGCATTTTATTGATTTTTCGATAGAAAAGTTACTTTTGAGACTAATAGCTTTACACGACTTTGGCCTCCTTTCTGAAACAAAACTGAATTTATTAGTGTAATATTAGCTAATATTTATTAATTGCTGACCAATAGCTAATAATTTACTAGTGTAGCTTCGAGAAACGCACACTAGTATACTTGTAAAATTTATTAGCTCATGGGTTAATATTATTAGTCTAAAAGCTTCGAGAAATAGGGCCCTGTTCCAGTACATTTATATTATCGATGCGCACGATGCGCAGCTCTAACGGTGCGCTTAATAAGTTTACGTACCGACAAGCGCTTACGCCGTTGAGCTAGAGACTACTATTACTTAATCCGTGTGAAAACAGTCCTTGTCGGTCTGCACTCGAGACAAGTCCTGTGCGCCGCTGTCGTGTATAGACGACTTCTCGTACAGCCTAGTGCGGTGATATTACGTCATAAATCGATATGGTTAAGTGGTTGTTTTTTATGATAAAGACCATCTTTTTTAACATTGTCGTGTGTAAAAAATATGTATATATTTGGCTTTTTCGAAAGAAATTAAAATTGGTATAGAACAAAGCCAAATTCAGAAGATTTTTACCGTCGATTCTTGCAATCCCTATTAGTTTCTTAACTTGTTTACTTAAAATTTGCTTTGGCGTGTGAGTGAGCGTCTTTGCGACCTAGGTCCGGCGGCCAAAAGGTTAATTTTGACAAAAATACATGAATATTGTGGTTTTTTTTCTCTTCGGTTTTCCGGTTTAAATAGATACTTCGATTTATTCTTGCTAAAACTGAAATTTTAGCACTTTGAAATAAATTAACCTTTAAAACTGAGCGTTTTTCAGATCACCCATGTGAACACGGTCTTAGTAACCGAGGAGACATGTTGCTTTCGTCTCTTACGTCATACATGCGTGGTTGATATCATGCTGACTTCTCGACAACGGCAGCTCGTTGCGTCTCATCTTTTAGCCTGCTAATGAAAAGGACAGTTAGTCAAATATGGAAATATTTCCGGTGCAAAAAGAGTGCTAATAAGCAATTCAATAAGGCTGGGTTTTATCACGCAAACTGAGATTCGAATCTATTATAAACTAGTTGTGAGTGTCTATATTTTTTTAATAAAATAAAATAAATAATAGTGAATAAAAAAAATGAAAAAATCAACTCCATTTAATCCAGCTGTCAAATTCGAGCCATGTCTTTTTTTAGATTCTACGTACCTATCTTATAAAATCAATTATCTTTTGATAAATGCTTTCTTCAATTGAATTCAACACAAAACATTTATTTCAGAATACAAACAAATTCCACAGATAAACTAATAATATGTTAATATTTAAATTTAATTAAAAAAACTAAGCATTTAAAAAGTGTCATTACCTATTTACGTAAGTATTTTAACGTCCATTAAAACGCTACAATGGCCTAGTATCATAGTGAGCAGTCGTATCGACCATGTGGTAATTGTTGCTACTTGTGATATTGACCTCTCGCGCGTCTTGTGCGTGGTCGGCGCAGGACATCTGCTTCGCACGTGTTATAAATTACGATTCCATTACATAATAAGTGAACTTGAACAAAATTAATAATTTGTCCCTTGCCGAAAGACGCATAATAGTATTTATCTACACTCATATTGTAAGTCCTCTAAAATGCGTTCAAAAACCGTAGGCAATGACTAGCATTACAACAAACGATTTCACTATGAATAGTTTCTTATCTGTGGCAGTAATGTAATTTTAACTTTACATGCTCAAATATTGTTAAGCTATGAGTTTCAAATTTGGAACAGCTGTCAAAACCAATACAATTTCAATGGGTTTCTATTCTAGTATCCATAGATTTTAAAATGTTGTCGATACGAAACGTCAGTACGATATATTTTTTGACATAAACCGCACGACATTTTGATCTCGGATGACATGAGAATATGGACTTCGTTCGTTGGCTAATATTAAAAAAAAACTCGTGACAGAAGTTTGTACGGCCGCCATTTCTGTTATCAACTTGTCAGTTATTGTTTGTAGAAACATTTTTAATTGCGAAAATGTAAATGTTTACTATTAACTATATTATAATAAATAAATATACTTTCCTTATCAGTTCTAATTTATTTATTTTTATTAAGCTTACACCTGTGGGTATGTTTCAGCACTTGTATCTACCTAGTAATGCAGGTGAATTGCCTTCGGCTTCTGAACCCATCTTTGAGTACTTGCAATATGTGTGTAGATAAAGTAATGTATGCAACTGTACATAATTAGGCCTTAAAACACTCGTGTGATCCTATAATGAAACTCGCTGCGCTCGTTTCATTAAACCCCACTCGTGTTTTAAGGCCCCTCATTATGTATCAGTTGCATAAACTACTATTATTATATTACGAAATAAAAATAATGTTAAATAAGAATGTAGGTAAGGTACTGAATGCAAAATGTGTGTAGTATTTTCTTTTTGGTTTAACTGAACTGTAATTCATTTCATGATACGTATGTGTTACATTGAATGTTTTGTTATGTTTGATGATAATTTATAGATGCAAGTTTTAAATGCCGTTATAAAAAAGGTTTTTTCCCATCCCAAAAATAAGGTAGATTTCTCAAAGCTCTTGCGACAACAGAGATTTTAATAGTAAAGATAAGACCGTGAGTGCATTGCAACAGTTACCTCCTTCATACTCGCAAAAAAGCGCCATCTCTTGTATACTCGTGTTAACTGAGTTAGTCTGTCCGGAAAAGATGTGTTGTAGAATGTATGAGTTCCCATATAAACCAGGACACCTCTTCTTTTTACGGACAAACTCTATCGCCGGCCAGTGACTTGTCAGTTGTCATATCTAGTGATGTGCCGTTCCCAGTAAATTTTCCAAGGCGAGTAAATTCTCAGTAACGCTACTGGTATCGTTCCCAAAAATGAGTAATGTAGGGTAAACTAAACTTTTGTTTTATTATAATTAAGTTTTTTGAAGTGAAAAGTTCTTTAGCGGCGCTGTGCACTTTTTGTGATGGGGAAAAAATGTTAAACTCGCGACAGGTCATGTGACCGAAAGATTCGTCAGATTGAAAATTCGTTTTCACTTCTGCCGGCACTCCCGGAGTGCACCTCGTTGTTTTTTTTTTAAACACCACGTATACAATATTACATCTTATGAAATAAAATAAATAAATTATAGGTTTATTAATTTCAATTTTTTCCAAAATTACTGAGAAATTTACCATATTTACCAGTAAATTTCGTAAAGTTACTAGTAAATTTACTCCTTGACTGCTCATCTTCTAAACTAATTACTTGTTAAATAATAATATTTTAGGACACAATAAAACTAAAAGGTAAAAATCTGGTTTATTTAATAAAATCGATACTTACTAATAATTACAGTTTGACTCCGAATAACCGCATTGTATAATTCTTCATAAACTTAGAGTGCTAACATAGATAAACACTGTAATGAAAGAATATGTACTACCTTTGAGAATACGCATATCACTTATGACATTTTACAAATAGTGATACACAAACCTAACTTTGCCGCTGTCCCCATACAATAACATATGCTACCAACTACAAATGCTTGAGTTAAGCGACGTGTTTGTGAGTTTTGAAATAAGCAAAACAAAGTAAAGTAATGCTGTTACGCTGGAGGTAAATATAAAAGCTATCTAATAACATGTGTGTCAAATTAGTAAAGTAATAAAAACGGATACGAATATTCATAAAAATGCCGGAATACGATACGATTTTCGTATGTGAATACTCGTTGCATCACTATATTATTGAAAAATAATGATCAAATAAACAGATACTAATTTTTATGCTATTAAGCATAACAGTTTTTTTTTCATGGGCATCTTAATATAATGAGATACTAAGTATTTACCCATCTAAATAATTATTTAAATCGTAGTTTAGTTTTTACCATCCCATTTTAATAACGAGAACGATACAGTCATATTATGATTTTAAATAAGCGAAGTAAAAAAATTCTAAAAAATAAAAAATCTTTAAAATAAACAAACAAATGGGGAAAATTCATACCTGTGTCATTTTCAAATTATCACAGGTTGTTTTCAGAAGCAACTTAATAACTTAAATAATTTAATATACATAATTGTATCTTAATAAAAACAGTAACATCACATACAAAAGTAAAAAACATTCCATAACCCAGAGATATTGTATTTACCGGTTTTGGTGGTAACGTTACGGGGAAAAATAAGAATTTATTGGTATTTCCTAAATGGGAAATTACTGGTAACGGTAATTTACTCCCAGCACAACACTAGTCATATACAACCTTCTTGGTTTGCACAATGTGGCTGACCGGGAGAATTTTACTTGGTGTCACGTTGAAATACTATGATAGCTTTAAAATTGTTTTAAGCAAGAAATAAACAGGTACAATTTGAATTTTATTACTGATGATAATAATAGATCCTAACTATCTTTTTAAAATTTTCTGTAGTCGTTTTTCGTTTCATAAAAGATGCAACTAGGCATTTTAACAAAATGTTTTTGACTGTATCGCCGTTGGTATCACAATCGTGTTTAGACACCGATTAACGGGCTCACTTCGTAGTGCCCGTTGGCCCCGTCTTTACGAAATTATATACAAGGTGCTCGCGAGGAAACCGCATAATTTTAACAGCGTACTCCTGAGACCAAAAGAAGTAAAAAATATCATATGACTTTTGGACAATTCCGCCAAAAAAAAATGATTTTTTTTCTGGTTTTCTGAACGTATTCTTAAATTAAAAATAAATGTTAATGACAAAACTATGCCTAAAACAAATAAAACTACTTTTTTTTTCTTAAAATCAAAGTTAAAGCAAAGTGTTTCCTGTCACTTTGATGTCTGTCAACAGGGATGCCTATAATGAGTTCCATAGTGGTAAAATTGCCGTTAAGAAAGCGTTCAGTCCTGAGTTATAATCAAAATATTTTATTTTTTTAATTGGTTATAACTCCGAAACAAGATGAATTTCAGAAAAAAATATTTGACATTTTAGTCTGTAATTATAAGGTCGGGATAACGCTGTTAAAATTATGCGGCTTCCTCGCGAGCACCGTGTATAAGTCTATGTGCGACAAAGCTTTGACAAAATGGCTACAGACAGTAAGAAGCGGTAGCCAATGTAGCCATATGCATACAGTTAATTAAATAGTACTACATATTTTTTTTTTTTATTGGTCATAACTCCGAAACAAGATGAATTTCAGAAAAGTTTATTTGACATTTTAGTCTGTAAATAAGGTCGGGATAACGCGGTTAAAATTATGCGGCTTCCTCGCGAGCACCGTGTATAAGTCTATGTGCGACAAAGCTTTGACAAAATGGCTACAGACAGTAAGAAGCGGTAGCCCATGTAGCCATATGCATACAGTTAATTAAATAGTACTACATACATAATTCTCACTGTGACGTCACGAATCATATTGTCCCTCCCAAGTTCTCATTCTTACTTACACAATTACAGCCCCGGGCTATCGTCAACCGAATGAAGAATGAATGATATAACTCTGCTATGAGTAATTCCCAGTTACGTAACCATCCCGTGTCTAGGTTGTCGGCCCTCGGCCTTGCACTATTCTTAGGATTCGGCCTTGTAAGGACTCTCCGGAATAATCCTGCAAGGCCGTCTGGCTTTTACTATCAATCATGACGGGACGACTTTCGTTCACTCGCGTTATATAAACATTACCGTACCAATGTTTATTCATTATATAATAACAAACTTGGCAATATTAAATGTAATAAAATTTTTGTAATATTACACTATAACTTTTCACGAGCACATTTTTTTAGAAATACCTACAATCTGTATTCTGTGAATTATAAAATTATAGATTTTATTTTATAACTCGTCGATGAAGTCGTTTTATTTTTTAAAGCATATGTGGCAGTGCAGGGAAAAAGGTCCCAATTTGTCGATATGGAGTTATTAGTATTTCCTAAAACCATAAAACTGATATTTCTGTGAATTGCTATTAACTTTTGAAATGGTATCTATTGCTGTTCAAATTGATTTTGTATTCACTGGACTGTTGCTTATATTTTTTATTAGAATTTTATATATGAAATCAATATGACATACTGTAAAATAAGACATCAACTAATTAGATGACCAAGTATGCCAATCCCAAACTTTCCGTCTAGTCTCAGTAGTCCATGAAACGACGCTTAATCCCGATACAGTCGAGAAAATCATCGTAATTAAGTGAATTAGGTTTGGTAAGGGGCGGGTGGGGTAGCGAGGGGTAAGGTAGGCAAATCTGTGCGCTAAGGAGAGGCGGGGGCGAGTAGGCCTGTCGCCGGTCGCACTCCGCATCGCGCAGCTGCCGCGCGCCTCCACTCGCCGGTAAGCTTGCCATTTACCTTTTTTTTTAAATTGTTGACAGACAGATCATAATAGTTAGGGTTTGTTAAATTTTAATAGCATATTATTTTGTCTCGAATCATTGAAGAACACGATTTAAAGTTACCGGCGAAATATTATGTTAGTCATTAATTTTTGACACATACTTGTACTTAGATCGTCTGCCATTTTTTTTTTGTTTTTCATATTTCATTTATTATATTTGATTGCCATATGTGCCATTATTTCACATACCACATATCAAAACCGGCACAATGTCATAAAGTATGTTAATTAGAAAGTAATGTTGTATTGTTAGTGGTTGATATTTGAGGTTCATGAGCTTTATTGATTTGTTATTTTTTACTTAATATGTAGTTATTGGTGGTACATTACAGTACACTGTATGTAATATCTATTGGTACTATAGATATTATTTAAATTTTATTAGTAGATAATAATTTGAGTACCTATTAGCATGCATGACATGGCTGATGTTTATTTGAGCGGAAGCTTACGTTCAATACCCATCCGAAAATATTACAAAAAAAAATGAAGACGTAGATATAATTAGCTAGGTATATTCAAATTAATTTATTAAGGAACAAATAAAGTAATATGTATGTATATGTCCAATATGTTTTTCAATATTTTTCAGAGTACAAGACATTTGTCATATACCTACCACTTAATAATTTGCATAAGAAATTTGGATTAGTCAATGCTTCCATCTTCCATATTATAATCAAACCTCGTTTAGTAGGAGTAATCTAGTTGATCAAAGATAAGGTAAGCTTTGATTAAAGCATACCCTTCTTTAGCGTTGTATCATTATATAAACACAGACTTCCTAGCCTAGTGTAATGAGAACATTCCTGGCCGCACACAACCACACGTGATATGTGCTAACTTCATTAATTTTACTGCCCGTTTCATTACTGTCATTTATGTACCTATTATACTAATATTAGTAGATAGGGTAAATCGCCAGTAACCGGCCATCGTTCAATAACTGGCCGCCTCATACTATTAATGAACTCTGTTCACCTATAAACAGAGTTCATTTTAGTATAATGTTTTAATTACTAGCCACCCTTCATTAACTGGCCAAATTATACTAAACTGAATTCTGTTTGTAGCAGAATAGAGTTAATTTTGAATATGAGGGGGCAGTTATTGAAAGGTGGCCAGTTACTGGCAATTTACCCTAGGTCATTATTTTTAACTTTTTTATAACATGTATATATCAAACAAGCATACGGCCCGCCTGATGGTAAGCAGGTATCGTAGCCTATGGATGCCTGCAACTCCAGAGGTGTCACATGCGCGTTGCCAACCCTACATTTATTCAATTCAATTCAATTCAATTTCTTTATTGGTCAACCAACGTGGGTCATTAAACACATTATAATAATAAAACAAAATAATACAAATAAAATAATAAGTAATTAATTACAATTAAAGATGTCAAAAAAATAAAATTATAAGCACATTAAAAATACATTAAAAAATTAATCAAACATGTCCTAATATTCATATCATGAAGGGATTCGATTTATCAGCATTTATCTTTTTAATGATTCATTGTTTCTTTATAGATCGATTAGTAAATTGGTATTATTTATCTAAAATACTATTGTATTTTAAATAACTTTAAAATAGCTTTTTATAGCGGTTTGATACAAATGACATGCCAATTCTGAATGAGGGAGATATTTGATGAATGTACGGTCACAGACTTTAGCTGTTGAGCCATTTAGGGTACACGTTACGTTGGACATTTCATAGAGTAAGTATTAAACAAAGGAAATTAGCTTGAACCTTAAATGGCCCAGCAAAAGTCACTGATGGCACTTAAATTACCAAACCAGTTGAAAACCATTCATACTTTATTTTAGCGGTTATATTAAAAACAAAAGTAAATTTATCAGTTTTCAGCTTATTAGACTTATGTACCTACTTAACTTTCACTTAAGTTTCTTTTCTTCATTTGTCGAAATCGTTAACAGATAAAAAATGTGCTAAATATATTTATATTTTTTTTTCATAAATGTAATCATTGTTCAAAATAAGTTATGTTAACGCCATTAAATTACAAATAATTAAATAGACGGCCATCTTGTTCATTTTGCCGTCAACACAGTGAATTCTCCTTTTTTTAAAGGATCGACAACGATGTGACACCTCTGGAGTTGCAGGCGTCTATAGGCTACGGTAGCTGCTTACCATCAGGCGAGCCGTATGCTTGTTTGCGGTATAATAAAAAAGACAAAATCCAGGTCTCATTTTCGCACGCAAACTCGGTAAGTGCGTCAGTCCAGGGGCTCGTTTTGCAAAAGCTTGTAACTTGTAATACAAGCGGATGTCACTTTTCGACATCTTTTGCTAGAAAGGGACTACCGCTTGTATTACAAGTTACAAGCTTTTGAGAAATGGGCCCCAGGCATCACAGGCTTTTACTGTCTAGCTTCTTAATGAATTCGCTCTGAGTATAATGTTCTGCCAATTAGGACTCAGCTGTACAGCTTTACTTAGAACTAAATAGTTTAAAAGTTCCATACATCCAAACAATGTTTAAAGACTACTGGTTGCTTATGCATAATGGGCCGACCATACATGTCTAATCGCCGGCAAAGATGGTAAAGCGTAAGCTACTCGTTGTACCTTTTTCGGCACGAAATTTGCTCAGTAAATATTGATACTCTCGTTCCGAGGTCAGCACCCGTCAATCTCTTCCACAATTTATATAGGCGCCGTAAAAAAATCGTATATACGGAGGATCTTGTGTCGAGGGACCGATCGTAACAGTCCATCAACCCGGGCAGAGCAGAAGACATTCAAATCGAGTGGGATTGTGTTATTTTTATTGTATTATTTACATTATCGGGGTTTCGTCGCGACTGCGCGCCGGGGGCGGCCCGGCGTCGATAACGGGGTCCGATCTACGCATGTGCGGAAAGCTACAACCATTGATAATATTCTGATTTCTCCTTTTATGCATGCTAATGCGAGATATCAAAAAGGTCAGGCCTTCCTGTCTCCCCTTGTCATCATTACAGGCGTTTGACAAATAAGTGGCTCATTAGACCCTCGATTTTTTTGCGTTGGAAAGGTATATTAAATTATTTTTGGAACGGAAATTTTGGTCTGGGAATCGATGATCAATGATATTCATGCTCAATGTTTTTTTAATATAAATAATATATTAGTCGAAAATACCTACTTATCAACTCTGGATATTTTTATATAAATAAACGAATTCCCGATCAATTCTTGTAGTGATTTACTTGAAACTGCAGCCTCGAACATACATATGTATTTAATATGTAGGCTCAGTATCATTTTGATACATTCATGTTACCTACCTGCGTAAGAAAAAAAGGAATTAAGTAGTTATACATTAACATATTAATAATGATATCGTTCCCTTAATATAATGAGGATCGTTACCTCAAATTTCTCTTTTTTTGATAACGCAGTTTAAACCTAGAAAAGGCTTAGGTGTAAGGTTCTATATTTAAAAGACATGTGATTCACCATCCTTCAGCAACCCGTAAATAAAAACCTTTTTATAGACCGCATACGATCCCAGTTCCCACACAAGTGTCATAAAAAAGTTTAAACGTAACGTGACATACGTAACGTTCAAACGTAACTGCAAACATCACGTAAGTGCACGTATCTTCACTTAAATAAATTGCAGCGAAACCGTTGCAAAGTTTTTAACTACCTGCAGCCTGGTAAAAGTTAGCCGGGTTTTATGGCTGTTTTGTGGAAATCTTTACTACCTTCACGGAATTTGTGTTTGTCTGTTTATTACGTCGATTTGCTGTAACTGAGTAATTTGTTGACACTGTTAACACTCCTGTACGAATATCTTACTACCGTCAACTGCTACAACTTTGCCTATGATGCTCAACATTGCCTGGCTTGAAAAACATGGTTTTCTGCACCAAACATCTACTTATATCTTATTCCTGAGATGGGAGGTAGGCGGCCAAAGCTGCAGCAGTTGATGGTAGGTGCATATTACTTTTGTATGACCGAACATTGCCGTAACGAAAAGAAAAATTGGATTGAAGGACAAACTTTGACTTAGCCGTTCAAAAACTGTTGTATCCATACATCGACGTAGGTCGCTATTAGTTTCGCAATTGTATTTTTTTCTGAGATGGAATAACAAATGGGGCGAATCAACTTTTTAAATGCTGTTTACTCAGTCCCCATTGTCCGAGAGACATCGTCATACTGTTTCATAGAAAATGCTAGGACGTAACGACGGGCATTAAAGAGATGATGGGCTCAATTAAGGATTTTGGGACTTTTTCCTATAGGTACTTGTGCTGTAAAACTTTCCTTCTATGGGAAGTACTTACCCAAGTTATTAGTTTTTGGTTCCCCTGCGAAGTGTTAGAAAATAAGGCTCAAATGGCCTATTGTAGAAGCTTGCTTTACAGCTTCAAGGGATAATTGTAGGTAATAATAATATTGTCACCCTTCTGATCACAACGCATTTTTTTAAATAAAAAAAATCCTAAATAATGCAAAATAAACTCAATTTACGACATCCAAAGCCTAACCAAGCCAAATATTTGCGTGACAAAGCCGAATCAGGATTAACGACTGGTTTATAGCCGTCGCCAGTTTTATCTGTTGTCATTAAAACTTTCTAAATTCATAAACCTCCGTATATAAATATTATTCATTTTCGAGGATTGCGTGTCCTACAAGGACCAAACATGGCGCCTTGAGTCGGTGATATAAGTACCATTCTTGAATGACAATTTTCGTTGGGTGCAACCGCCGTAAAGGCGAGTACCTGCTAACGAAACGAAAGTTATTGATAAGTTTAGATAGATAGCGTGTTACTAAGTGATAGCACGTAATTTTGTAACGAACGGAAGGTATATTTGAGGGTGACTATGGTTGGTTGACATTTCAAAAAAATATAATATCGGGTATCCGCCAAAAAGCTGAAGATTTTCTAACAGACTGGCTCACGGCGAACGCGGTGCGTGTGAACAGCTTTCGCGGCGAAAAATCGCGGCGTGGTTTCGCAGTGAAGTTTCGCCACGGAGGACTGCTATAGTCCTTATAAATAGCGACAATTTTTTTTTTATAGATACCTACACTGAAACTTGACGGTTATAAAGTGCCTTCTGCTTTAGGTACCAATTATAATATTCCAACGTAAACGTCGTCAACGTATTTTGAGCTTCGGTGTGGTCTAAGAAATTTCGGTGCCAAGAATCCCTTGCACTGAAATCATACACCGTACGATACAATCATAACTAGAGGAAGCTTAACAAGCGAGGTGTGAACTTAATACGACTCTAAAGTCAAGAAAACAAAAGCGTTTCAAGATAGTTTTGAACACCTTGCACGCTGACCCACTTTTGCTGGTGACTGTACGTTATGAAAGTCAGAAATAGGTACTATAGAGCCTCTTGCAGCGGCATTAGCTATCTTGTGTTAATATTTGTCTACCGCCTGATAAGTGTGTGACAAACAATATACAGCCTTAATCTGCCTTGATACGGGATTATAAAGTAAATGCAAACAAACCAACAGCTTCCGTTGGCTAAGATAAGATATCTTAAGGTAATTATGATCCTAATTTTATTTAGAACCGAATTAGGGGCAGTAAGTCATATTTTCCTACTCACTTGTTGCTACGAAATACTTAGTTACTTAGTAATACATATAAAAAATAAAATAAAAATATTTTTATTCAGTAACTAAGTTTAGGTTTACAATACCTGTGCTGGTGCCTCTTTTTAAGTATTTAAGATTGTGTTAAGAGAACACCGCTCTTCCACAGGTTGGTTTGCTTATAATCTAGTATAATAATAGTGGCTTTATTAAACTCTTTCGCTAACAAAGCATTTTACTCGTAACAATAATAATAGCTGAAGGTGGCTGCGAAAGCCAGCCAACATGAACAATTTTCTACAGGAGAGAAGTACAAAGAGAAAATATCTTAACATAACAGTTTATCTAATTGATGTAATATTATATATATATATATATATATATATATATGAGTGTGTGCGTGTATGTGTGTGTGTGTGTGTGTGTGTGTGTGTGTGTGTGTGTGTGTGTGTGTGTGTGTGTGTGTGTGTGTCAGTTTGTCTTTGTTCTATTGTTTTATAATTTGCTCAATTTCATCATAACTCAGGTTTTTTAGCCAGTTACATACTTTTTTCTTACATTCACTATAAATGCACGGATAAATATCAATTTCATTATTATTAATTTTATTATATAGATTAGCTGAGCGAAACTCATACTGTCTTTTAGCAAATGCTGATTTAGCTTGTGGCGCGGAGATTGCATTTGGTTTCCTTCGTCTATTAGTATCATTGGTGTCACTTTTATAAGTTACTGTTCTGTGGCGTTTCAAAACTGCGTGCAAAATATAAAGTCTCCTAACTGACAACAGATCGCAGATTTCGTAGAGCTCTTTAGTAGGAAACCTGAAAGGTTTAGAGTACATCACCTTCAGTAGCGACCTCTGGGCCCTCTCTAGTTCCAGGAATTTTATCTTGGTAGCCCCACCCCATACCGGTATACAGTAGCCCAGAACCGATTGTACCAAAGACACGTAAATTTGTTTCATTAGATCCTTGGTAGCGACATGCCGCAGATTCTTAAAAACGTAGACAGGTTTACGTATCCGGGACATAATCAGTTCGGTGTGCACATGCCAGGTTAGTCTCTGGTCAATCATGACACCAAGGTATTTAGTGCACTCGACTTTATTAATAACTGAGCACGAGCAGTCACGCCCACGCTCATGTGTGTAGTCACATGTGTGAATCCTAACCGTGAAATTAGAGTCTGGTTGTGTCCTGTCGTACTTTGTGAAACAGATGTAATTTGTCTTGTCAGTGTTAAGGGTAAGAAGTCTGGCTTGCAGCCAGCGGACAACTATCCTGAGTCCTTGCTGTGTGGTTTTTCGTACTTCTTCCCAACTATCACCCCAGAATACAATAGCCGTGTCATCAGCATAGGCATAGATGGAACCTCTGTCGATATTTAAGTTGCACAATTCGTTGATATAAATTATAAACAATGTAGGGCCCAGTACACTACCCTGTGGGACAACATAACTAATTACACGTTCATCACTGGTATAATTTCCTATTTTTACACTTTGTTTCCTTTTTTGTACATAGCTACTTAAAAGCGATAAAGGGACACCCCTGATATCTATAGTTTCAAGAGTATTGATCAGTGTAGGAACAGAGACAGTATCGAAGGCTTTTTAGAGGTCAAGGAATACCGCGATACATTTTTTATCCCTATCCACCCTTTTGACAATTTCACTAGAAAGGGCAGTTATGGCATCTTCGGTGCTAATTCCTTGCCTGAAGCCATATTGGTTCTTGGATAATATTTCATGTTTGTTTAAATATGTTATTAATCCCTAAAACCAAAGTTTTGGGTTCATGTATTTAATAAGCTTCTCTATAACTTTCGAAATTGATGACAGAACCGATATAGGCCTATACATAGTTAGAAATATTATCTTTGTCTCCACCCTTATACACCGGAGTGACCAAAGCCATTTTTAAAGAATTAGGAAAAACTCCTTGTTCGAAACATACATTGGCTAGGTGTGTCAGAAGAGGAACCATTATGCCACTTATCATTTTTTTAAAATTGGTAGGTATATTGTCCCATCCAGGTGCACTTGATGACTTCAGATTTGACAACACAACGTAAACTTCATTAGGGTTGGTGTTGTACAAAACAAATGAGGCTAAGCGCGGATTTGGTTTTAGGCCAATTATACAGGAAACTTCATTACTGTGATGTATTTCTTCAGCAAGAGCTTTACCAATGCCAGAAAAAAATTGATTGACAGTATTAACAGAATCCAGTGGTGAGGTACTACACTCTAGTAACGCTGCGCTATCTATCTTTTTTGGTTTCCTATTTGTAATATAATTTACAGTCTTCCATAAACATTTAGAACTCTTGCTATTAGCCTTTGTTAGTTGGTCCATATCATATTTACGTTTCAACTTTTTGATGATTCCGTGGCAAAAATTCCTTTATCTTTTATATGTAGTTTTTAAAACAATATTTTCTGGTTCAGTCCGTAGTTTTTTCTGCATATTATTTCTATTACGTATACAACGGAGTACACCCGTGGTAATCCAGGGTTTAATGATACGTTGGTTCTTTGGAACTAGAGTAGTAATCGTATTTTCCAATAGGCACTTCCTAATATGAAATATCATAAGGTTAAGGGGTCTGTTAGAATATTCGGATCATTAATGCTAAGTAAATGTGTCAAGTCTTCTTTTAAAAGTGAGCTAATTGCTTTTTCAAAATTCGTAGTTGAGTAAAATTCTGGCATTGGTAAACACAGTTGCCTTGGAATTGCTTTTATCGATCTTTATCATAACGTGATCAAGACATGTTTTGTTACGCGTTGGGAGCATATGCCCCGGAAGTACTCCGTGCATAGCCAGCATATTTAGGTAGTTGTGTCTGTTAATGCGGTGATTACTCGGCTCACTACATTTGTAAATTAAATTTATATTTATGTCACCACAGATAATAATATTTTTGCTTCTACCAATTATTTCTAAATGTGAATTTAACGTGTTTATAAAGTTTTCTGCATTGCTTATGGAGGGCGATCGATAAATACCGAGTATTTTCTTGTCTAAAATTGATATTTCTAGACAAGATGCATGAGCCAGTATTATTTCCTTTACTATAACCTTATGAGTATTTTTTATGTATGCAACTATCTCATCATTCTGGTTTAGGTGATTTGAAGTGCAATAACTTACATAATTATCCAAGGGGGGGATGGGTTTATCTGCGCTTATCCTGCATTCACTAAATATTATTATATCAGTGTTGAATTCAAACTGCGAGAATGTAACCAGAAAATTTTCTAAATTACAATATATGCTTCGAATATTTTGAGATAAGATAGTTAGATCGAATTGGTTAAAATAAATGTGTTTAGAGATATCTTCACAGCTACATTCACTGGACTGAGCAACTGTAAAATCGTCTATATTGTTAATAGTGTCAAGTGTATCACTCATTGAAAGAATAACGAGACCTGCAAGTGTTTCTTGCGGCACATACGAGTATAAATGTTCAATTAGGCATAGAGACTCAGAAAATATCTTTGTAAACAGGTTATTAACCATAATAGAATAGGCACCTATTTGACTGCTGATAATGGCTCAAATATTCAAATAAAAAATTAAGCATTCCGGTCCAATACAGTAGATACCTATACTCTTCTCTTCCAAATTATTTTAAATCATGTAATATTTAAATTATAATGACGCTTGATTTTTTAAATCCCTTTGGAACACAAAGTGGATCATAATAGAACAAAACCGGAAATGGATTTTTTATACCACGATGGTGGCAAACAAGGCCCGTCTGATGGTAAGCAGCTAGCCTATAGATGCCTGCAACTCACGAGAGGTGTCACATGCGCGTTGCAGATTTTGACATAAAGGAGGATTTCCTGAGTCGACGACTAAAGAAACAAGAGGGTCTTTCGTCGTCAATACACTGGGTCCTCTTTGAGCTCTTTGGCAACCTTACTCACCAACAGGAACACAACACTATGAGTAGGGTCTAGTGCTATTTGGCTGTGGTTATCTGTAAGGTGAAGGTACTTCCCCAGTCGGGCTCCGATCCAGATTTTAGCAAGACATCTACCACACATAGCCTGATGACATTTGCAGTACCCATGCCTTTCTTTTGGATATAGTTTAAGTACATACCCGATACCCGGGTCCGGACCTAGGTATCAAAGGACATACTCGGGTCCAAAAATTGGGAATTGATAAACCATGCATTCAAGAACCGAAGGTATAAAATAAAGATTTTTCCGCAGACTGGAACTAGTATTTAGCCTACTGTGCTATTTTTAATCGAAATTAAATTGTGGACAAACCAGTAGTAAAATATGAAGGTAGGTATATGAACCGGCAGGAAACGGGCAATAAATCCCAAGTCACTGACCCCGTGACATCAGTACCGACAATTCCGTTATGCAAAACATGTTTTCTAAAATAAAAAAAATATGTGCGAGTATGACTGCTGAGCGCGTGACGTAAGGTTGTCCCATAACCTGTCGGTGAAACGTTGTGTAGGCACTCCAAAAATGTAGCCGGTTGACCTAAAAAATGTGACGGTTAAAATTCAAAGACCAAACGCTCCCGAAACGGACCCGGCCTCGCAGCAATGTGGCAAAAATGCCGTTCAATTTATACCCAAAATTTTAGACCCGACTGGTCCCTTTTTGTTGCCATCTGCCCGATCCCGAGTCCAGACAGCTCCGCCCTTAAACCGTTTAGGCGAGAACCCTATCCTTTTACTCCCATGTCAAATCCAATATCGCTATCCCTGTCTTAATATTCGAACGGCTAGGACCTTGCGTCTCGTTTTTGCACGCATCCTTTGATTGTTCCATCCTTTCTGGCTCGTGGTTACTCGTGTATTTCCGCTTCCTACACGAGTCAGCCATGTTTGGCGGGAGCGGGCCTGTCAAGTCGACGTTAGTTTGGCGCGTATCAAAAGAACCGGGCAAGGTCGGAAGTCGAATCGTATGCTCGATCGAGTTTTAAATCTTGTCTTGTTGTTACAATCGCATTATAAATATTATAATTACTATTCGTCATTTTCAGATCGACAGTGTGCTTAGCAGCTGCAGATTGGAGTCAGGAATATTGGAAAAAAACTTTCAATGTGAGTTATTTATTTACCTTATTGTCAATAAATTGGTAGTTAGTTTTGCTTTTATATAATTAATCGCAGAGTTATTGGCAAGGGGCTGGCACTTGTCCAATGTGGATATTATGTTTTGTATTTTACTGCATACTAGGATATCTTGCCTGTAGTGTCTAACTACATACTCATTAATTTATTTTTAAATCAATATTAATTATTTTAAATATCTTATCACATCAGTGCTAATTTCTGAGTGTTTATAAGTACAATATCTATGACTATATCATCTATAAAATAATAAAGTCATAGGAACAAAATTCATTAAAAACATGGTCGGTATCTTTCAAAATTGCCTACTAGCTACTAAATTAATCTCAATGAATTGTACTTGATTGTATAAGTAGGTTTACATCTTTAATTCAGTTTAGCAAATGCTGCTGCATGCAAATATAATTTCTTAAATATCATAGATTAAATTCATGTGTATTTGTTGCAACATTAGCAACTACCAACAACTAATAAAGACCTTTCTTTACTGAGATAGAACAAAGATAAGCTTAACTCGTAGTCAGTGAGTAAAATTAATAGACAATACAAACCTATTCTTTGTTTTGAGAAGAAACGAGTGTTACTCGTGCGGTTGCTCGTATCTTTAAAGCAGTAAAATAAAGGCTACTTTTTATAGGTACAAACCGTACAAAGGATAAAAGTATCAAATGGGATTGAAACAATAAATTTACCCAAAAAACTATAAGACCCAACTCTTTAAAATTGGTTTAATGATATAAAGTTAATAAAATTAACCGTTTAAATTTAATCACTCAAATTGCTTAGGAATGCATTGAATTTATCATAGCAATTTTAATAATGCAATGATCATATACAATATTCTTAATAGAAGTTTTGGTTGGTTTATAAGTAGGGCAGATGCCCCGGTTGTGGTCACCGTGACGGGTTTGGCCATTTTCAAGTTAATTAAGGTACAGACAAATTTATAAGTCTATGGTATAGACGGTATACTTAACATAAGAGAAAGTTATGGTAGTAGACATGGCACTGTCATGTCAATAGTCATTCAGTTTTCAGGAGCTATAAAAAAAAGTGGCCAAAACTGGCTCCTGGGCTCCTTTCTGATATTTCATTAAGAAAAAAAAAGATCTTTGTGCGAAGATTCATAGAAATATAGTAATATATTTTCAATGACTCAGTACATAAAGAGTGTCATAATTCCTTATTGACACAAAATGACGGACGTCTGAAGAAGATGGCACGCACTGTCATGTCAATTGTCATTCAGTTTTCAGGAGCTATAAAAAAGTGGCCAAAACTGGCTCCTGGGCTCCTTTCTGACATTTCATTAAGGAAAAAAAAAGATCTTTGTGCAAAGATTCATAGAAATATAGTAATATATTTTCAATGACTCAGTACATAAAGAGTGTCATAATTCCTTATTGACACAAAATGACGGACGTCTGAGGAAACAAACTCTCCTTAAAGTAGCCAAAACCGAGCCATGTTATTACACGCACACAACAAAGTCCTCATACTTATGAAATAAAGTCTAAAGTCGCACGGACCGACTTTTCTTCGTAGCTTTGACCTATCTGACTCACCAGCACATATGGTTACAAAAATATCCTTACCTTTTTGAGACAGGAACCGAAATTTTAAATTACAGTTATATTGCAACATTATATTAAGATAAGGGGGCTTGTGTTACTAAAATAATAAAAAATATATATTAAAAATTAATTTATTTACTTAGGTGGGTAACCTAACCAGACACAAGCTTAAAAATTGCAATTCGTTTATTTATCAATTTTGACAATTATTAAACTTTTCGAATTTCGTTTTGTGGGTGAAATTCAAATATGTTTTTTTCCTGTCATCAGTTCCAAACCCAGTAGGTACTACACGTACCATAGAAACTACACGTGATAATTGTTGTAATTCACCAATTAGCGCCTCTGTTTCGCCTGGATTCAAAATTCCAAAATGATTTCCTAATTTCCTTATGCCGCTCGTGCTCGGTACATTTGTACCTATCGGTATCCCGAGTAAACAGGCTACAATTATGCTGTGCGGACTAACAAAACGTGTAAATGGGGCAATTACCGCCGCCTATGTAGGCTGCCGTGCAATTAGTGGCTTGCTAATAGTTTTCATCACCAATAGTTTCATGCGATGCCTCGTGTGGGAACACATCAGACCGAGATCGTCTCTCGTTGAGATCACATTGTTCCGCTTAGGATTTTTTTTCAACTTCTTTTGTTTTTTTACCATCAGTTTTAAGTTTTTTTCTTTTTAACAATTTCAGCTATATCCAGCCTGCCAGTGTTTCAGCAAGGACTATAAAAGGTTAGAACTTTTAAATAATAATCAAATTAAATAAATCTTTTAATTAAGCTTAAACGAGAAGCAAATAAATAGTAAAGAGGATGAAACTAACTGTCTGTGTAGTTAAATTTATTTGACTGAAGTAGGTCGCCAATGCAGCCTTCTAGGGTGGAAATGTATTATGTAGTCGGCATTTGGAGCGCATGAAATTTATGTTAACTACGTCGAAAAACAGCATTTGTAAATCTTTGTCTTGTTTTATTTCTTTATGTAGATTTATGTAACTGATTCATGTAACTAAGAGTAATCCATGGTAGTATGTTTCTGACTTCTAACTTTATCAATGAAAAATGGAATATAACATTTTATATTCATTACAATTCGAGATAGAATTATTAGCAAATTTTCTACGTATTTCTTAAAGTTTATGGGCGTTTTTATAGTCTATGAATTCATAACGCCGCGCCGTTTTAATCAATTTTATTAAAGTGCTAATTCGAACGTGGTTTACGAAGTACTTAAACGTAGGCACTTACTTATTAATAACAAAGGACTAGGATGCCCTAATTATTACTTCCCGTTTTTATGTTTAACCATCCAATGTTTTACATTTTTAAATGCTGTGGAATGATTTTAATATTTTTTAAACGTTTGCTTGATTGTAAAACGGAAGCAGCTTTCGTGTTTGCGAAAAATGCTTTAACCATTTTCATATTTCAACCACAAACACGAGTTATTAAATACGCTGCACTATTATTAAAACTAGAGCCGTAGCTGTTATAATATTAGAAAATTTTCGTTTCTTTTAATCGGAATTTTCAAAGTATTAATTCTTACTTTATTATATCATTAGAACCTTTCTAAGTTGATTCCAAATAGTACCTAGTTTACGCCATCAGCTCCCAGTAATCTAATTTCCGATACCGATCCTAGCAACTAGTGGGCTAAGCACTCAACAGATTCATCCAACAGTTGCTTAGAACCTGACCAGTTGAGAAAGGAACCCGGTTTATATTCGCACAACCCTGGAATCGTCGGGTTAGAGTTCGCAGAGGGGGCCAGGTTAGGTTGGTTGTGTGTAAGTAGGTACGAAGGGGGGTCTGAGCCATTCATTTGGTCCCAGGCCGGGGGCGGGCTCATTGCTCGCGTCCGGGCGCCTGCGCGTCCTCTGACCCAGTTGCCGCCGCGCCGCCGCCGGCCGGATGGCGGACTCGGTACGTCAAGGTTGCCCAATAAACGGGCTAGTTGGAAAGCAGACACGCTGACGCGACGAATTAAACAATTTACGCATTTATCAGTGGATTTTTTGGCAATATCGTAGTTTATAACTATGATCGCTAGCGGAATATAAAATTTACAATACTTGCGGCAAGGACCGATAAACTCGTTTCGTATTCATCGGTCGCGAATTTTTGCTGTTACTCGTGCTTACGAAATTAACAATGCTTTTCATCTGACCTCCAAAATGAACATTTATATCCCACTGTTTTAAAGGGACTAAAAAGTCGTGTGCCTACATATGTAATATTCTATAGTATCTTTAGTGAGTCACTATGATGCAACAGATGCTAAATTCAACGCGCACATAACTTGCATTGTTGAGTATTGATTAGCATACAACATCTAAAACATCTTGCTTGGTTATAAGTGCCTCATATAGTAACTTTCCCTTGCTTTCTAGTGATGTACGGATACTGAACTGTCCAAACACATGCGACCTCCATTGTCGAGGTGTTTGTTTAACGAGTCGGTAGTTGGGATGATCGATTACGGCATCGCTTGTTACACGCTTAATTTGAGGTATTGTTGACATCGCACCTCAACGATTTTATTTAGGTGATAAAACGCCGATTCATGTCACAGCAGTAATTATGATCGATGTGTATTTGTAACCTCTAATTTGGTTTTAATTTAGTTATCTTTCTCTTTACAGATACAAGGATTACATGGACTTGGAGATTTCGGAAAACTGGTTTGGAAGACATTTAGGTTTTTTTCAGGATTAATTATAAGATGAAGAAAGAATATCTGGTGCCCATCGGCATCAATTTTAGTGCCCTACATCTACCCTGTAGATCCGAATTTGTTTGAAGTGAGGCGACAAATTCGGTTCTAGAGAGGTTTGTGTGGTGCATGCACTGCAACGATCAAGCCTGAAGGGAGCAGAAAACACACACAACTTTACTTCAAAAACACAGAAAATGGAACAAGTCACGAAGGGCAAAACTCTACTGAAGATGTTTTTAGATTAATTTTATATATGTAGGTACTGTAGGTGATTGATAGGTATATATTTTAATTATTATAATCTTGATAAATACTCTGATAGTGTCTAAAATGTTAGTGGGTGCAATTACAACAGCGCAAATACTTATTCAGTTTTTTTCCTCGTTAGCGGGTTTAATTTGCAACATAAATAAATGTTATTAGTGACTTATGTTAAATCTAAAAACCCTATTGAATTAGGACTTTTATAAAACTACGCATTATTGAAATTTTCATACAGAAAATTCAGTGTTGATGTAGGTAACATTATAAGATTATCTTTAACCAAATCTAGCAATGCTGTCCTAAATAGCGTAAATAGCGTTGTATTTTAGGTCAATGCTAATTCGCAGCCGCGCGCTCTAGAATTTTACTCTATAAAAGTTCCACCGCCCAATGATATCACTAATTTGTAGAATTATGAATCATGAGTAATGATGACACGTGCTATCTCGCGGTAGGAAATCTATATTGACTTTGCTGATTTTAATGTGTGGAAATTTTTGTTGCGTTTTTCTTCTGTACTTGTATGTGAGCGTTTCGTTAAAAAAGCATATTTATATTAGAACAAATACACATACTGTATCAAATCAATTAAAATTATAATAAATAGAAACTTGAATTGGATGCTAGAATTTATATAAATACCTAAATGTCGAGACTAATAGAACATACAATAATAATCTTTAGTGCACAATACTGGTACAAATGGCGGACTTAATGCCATAAGGCATTCTCTACCAGTCAATCAATTGGCTAAACAGAAAGGTGCAGTGTCCATTAAATATAACAGCATTATTAAGAGAAAAAAAGGAACAATAGATACATATTAAGCTATATTCATAAACTTACACATATACATATTTATAATAATAAACATACAAACATACATATATTTTACATACCTTGTGTGAACCAGAGGAAGATGAAGAGAGCTTGGCAATGAAAATTAATTAGATTGGATTAGATAAAATTGAATTGAATTTAAATTTAATTAATTTAAGTCACATGATAGAAATTTTAAAAAATCTACAATTTATACCCTAGGAGCGGGAGTCCTGAAACGTAGGGTGACAAGAAGCTTAGTTAGTGGACTTTCTATACGGCTTGCTAATGTGCTCATCAAAAAATCAGAATGTACTTACTTACTTACTTTTTTGGATTTTTTCTTTGTGCTACCACCATTCAATGTTTACGGTGAATGGTAGCACTATTTATAAGAAAAAAACTTTGAAACATTCATTTTATTTTATTAGAAAGGAGAGAAATCTAATCGTGAGTAGAAAATAAAATTGCATATAACATCAAAACTTGTAAAATTATGTAGTATTTAATCTGTACAAGTAGTTTATGAAACGCTCAGGTAAACCTTATTCAAAGGTCTCAAATAAATCTTAGCACAATTTCCTGGTTAGGATCATCTTAACATTTTTACTTTAGTTTTCGGTAGAATACAGGTCAATCACAGATTCTATTTGACTTTAGCAATGGATATGGGTTTTAAAATCGCATCTCACTCATTATTAGTAGGTTTTTGGCTTAACACTAAAATTGCATTTAATAATAAACAACTGTATGTACATGGCTATTCTTTCGTCGATCTGCTATAGATATAATTTAATTTTATCTTTTACGCGTTCAAAGGTGATCGTTAATTTTTGTTAGGTGATCTGGCCCAGATTATTTAGGACCGTTTAGGAATGATTCTTACCTTTAAACAATCGTCATAATTTCTAGATCAGGACGGTGGTAAAAAAATTGGTAAATCTAATGGGAAAATTGAAAAATCATGCATTTAAAACTTGAATCTGACAAGGACAATATTCGAAAGCGTGCATGCGTATGATTTATATATTAATGTAAAAAAAGTACCGGTTTTTTAAAGACAACGTACAAAAGCGGACTTAAAAACAAAACGGGAATCATGATGAAATAATAAAAAGTCATATTTTGATCGTATTTATAGTTCCTGTATTTCTGTAAACAAAGACGGCTGTCAAACCATCGTTGATATTATTAACTGAACATTCCTAACACCTTTAGCGAAGGGATAAGGTTTATCACCGTTAAGTGCGATACCACTAGTATCTGACATTGCAAAATTGAAAGAAAGATGCGTTTCGTTATCGAAGGAGCATGATATTATGCCATTATGAAACCCACTTTTAAAATTCAAACTCCGATCAAAATGCAAAAATACGCATTTTCAATCTTTAGGCGTTTTAATACAGTCGATTTCTAATTTAAACTTCCGTATTCGTAGGCTTAGATATTATTTTAATATTACAATGTTCTAACTTACCGAACAGTATCAAAACGCAGATTATGTAACGGTAGACATTGACAGTGTCAAACCAAAAAACAAACCCGTTTCAGTCCAGGTGAAGTTAAACTTTATGTCAATGCCATAAGGACGTTAACGACTTGTCTTGCTGTATTTTAATCGCGGAAAGATTCTTTATTTATTTAGTATTTCTAATTCCCGTTTCATTTTTTTGTAATATTTTGTCTACTCTAGTAATAAAATGAGTATTTATTTTACATTGAAGTATAAACTGTATACGGTTTATATCAGGTGGCCCAGAATTGACGATCTCCTTTATTTTTTATTTTGAACTCGCGTGTCGTATCTGTAGCTTTCATTGTTTTTCGCAAACCTCCTTTGATTAATTTAAATTTGTAATTCAGAAAACATTTGTGTATTTGTAATATGTAATTGTTATTTAGTTATATATATATATATATATATATATATATATATATATTAATACTTCGTTTTTTTGATACTAGAAAGATAACGGTTGATTTCGCCCATGTAACTTAATTGTTTCAGCCATATCAGGGAAAAAATTAAATCAGAATACTTGTTTCCATTATTAGTGATACGTTTAAGATAATAAGGTATAATGGAGGGTTTTAAAATCGTTTTCGCAGAAATCGCAAGACTACAATCCCACGCTTTTTCTAATCTAAAAAAAAAAATGTAAAATTTAAGACCAAAAAACTACTCCCTTACTCAACTCATCCCACTTTCTCATATGTGTTTTTTTAAAGATAAACCGCACTGAGATAGTGTAGTGTATTTATTGGTATAGGTATTATGAACAGAATTGTGACTTTAAAAAGGTAATTTTATATAATTATGTACAAAAATAGTTAACCATAATTCAATTGGAAAGTGAGTGGGATCAGCTTTCGGTCTTAAATTTAAAATTTTATTTATACTAACTGTGTGGTTTCAATTTGACCAACTTACAATGATGTTAATTACAGAACAGCCCAATACAAGTTTTATATACTTACCTATTACTTATAATTTTGGTCAAATTGGGTCTTATGTCTGTATTTGTTACTACGGTCATTTTGTTACATGCTCACGCAAAAACAGGCTTGGCGAGCAAGTTAATAAAAATCGGTGCTTCGCTCGTGACTAGCATGTTTGGGCGTGATTGTTTGTATTCATATTATCGATAAAAAACATTTTCTTTTCATAGAAACGTAGATAAATTAATCATAAGAAGAGAGTGGACGAGCTATACCGTGTCACATTTCGCTACTGTGTCGATACCCGCATTCTCTCGGCGCACTGGTGTTCTGTGACTGTTGATCGTTTATAACGATTCGGCATTGCTTAACCGACTCCGAGTTGATTAACTGAGGGTATTTATTTCAAATTTTAAAGATATTATTCGTCGTTGTGTCGCAAAATTTACAACTTAAAACGGGATATTTACCATGTAAATATATTTATCTACACTAATATTGTAAGTTCTCTAAAATGTGTTCGAAAACGGTAGGCAATGGCTAGCATTACCACGACCGATTTTACTATGATAAGCTTTTTATCTGTGGCAGTAACGTAATTTTAACTTTACATGCTCAACTATTGATGTGTTATGAGTTTTGATAACATAATGTACACCTGCACCCTCCCACGCTACCGCCGACAGCCCGACACGCGCCCGCGCGACCGCCGGCACAATCGAGTTGGCCATGGCGGTGCAATGGCGGCCATTCTGTGGTTTCCGAATACGGCATTTAGAATAAATAATATGAGTGTAGATAAAGCAGTGTATGCAATTGTACGTGATTAGGCCTTAAAACACTCGTGTGATCTTATTATGAAACTTACCTGCGGCTCGTTTCATAAAACCACACTCATGTTTTAAGGACCCTTATTACGTAACAGTTACATAAACTACTATTATCTACACTCACACTGTAACTCCTCTAAAACGTGTTCAAAAACGGTAGGCAATGGCTAGCATTACCACAAACGATTTTACTATGATAAGCTTTTTATCTGTGGCAGTAACGTAATTTTAACTTTACATGCTCAAATATTGATGTGCTATGAGTTTTGATAACATAATGTAAATCCTGTGCTCCTTCCTGACCAACGGCACGCGCCCGCGCGGCCGCCGACACGCGCCTCCCCGACCGCCGGCACAATCGAGTTGGACATGGCGGTGCAATGGCGGTCATTCTATGGTTTCCGAGCACTTAATTTAATATATATAATATGAGTGTAGATAAAGCAGTGTATGCAACTGTACGTAATTAGGCCTTAAAACACTCGTGTGATCTTATTATGAAACTCGCCTGCTTATTACGTAACAGTTACATAAACTACTATATTTGAGTCATGTGATAATTTTATGATAGTGCTGTCGTTGTCAATGTAGTACCAGTGTTGGTCGTAGTTAATTACTTTTGACATTTAATAGACATACAAATTACATTTAATTCAATCACTATAAGGCATTGTCATTTCAATAACATGTGCAATTTGAATTTGTAATTGCAATTCCTAATTTGTAGGTAATTAAATTCTTTTTAGCCCAACATGGTATGCATACAAAAAATATTGTGCTTACTAACTTAGTTCTTCTTCCAAAAATGTTTGTAAAAAACCAGGATTAGTCGGTTTATTATATATAGAAAAGTTAACCCTTATTAGTACATACCTATTTCCTGTAAAATCGTACTTAAGTTTCAAATGGTTAAACTCATCATGATAAACACTAAACAAAAATTGATTATTATCGACGAATAAATATATCGTCAAAACACGGCATTTATCAAGGTTGGCAAAATCGCTGTAAATTTTTTAGTTGTAATTTTATTTTAATAATCAAGACTGTCAGTTGTTTTTAATACCCACAATATGATATATGGCTAACTTTAAAAAATCTGATTAGTGGACTCTAATTTCATTATTTTAAATTAGCATTTCTGATTTTGATATAATTGCTTTTATCAATATGTATCTATTTTATTTTTGTTACCTCTACTATATACATTTAAAATTAATGATTGATACAACTAACTTCCTTTCACAAAAAATATCTAATGTTGTTTGGTTCAGTAAAACTTTGTAATATAAAAAGACTATTATTTTCTTCCTAAAAACCTCGAATGAAAAGTTAATGTACACTACACACACAGTTGGTCCACATAGTGGAAATGAGTGTGATGATAGTGAGGAAATTTTGAGCCTTTTCCGAGATCTCTTATAATTCAATAACTTACTTATGGAACTTTCCTATCCTCTTAAGAGTCGTACAAAATATTGCACATATTCCAAAATCTGTTTTGAACTTTTATTGAGTAACAAAAGGGTTCCAAATCGAAAACAAAACAAGTGCGTCAGGGTCTCAGGAGGCTATAAAAAAACGAGTTAAGTAGTGTAAAATTCAAAAAACCTCTATACCTAATACTACTTACTGGGTGACCTCAGTTTAGTATGTACACCGATTTATTCATTCATAGTTACCAGAGAATGCCGTTGCGCAGGTAAAGAGTATCATATGTCTAATTATTAGATTATATATCTACTCGTAATGATTAGATTATACGTTCAGAGTTTCAGACAAAAATATTAATATTTCTAGAGCCTCAGTCTCGGAATTGGCACATGCTTATTTAAAAGAAAACCTCTAATTATTCAATAATATTACACTCGTAATAAAAAAAATTAGTATATTTAAGCTCAGTAATTACTTTTTGTTTTTGAACGCGTGATCAATACGAAGCTACACTTCTTTGCAGCTACTCGTCCATAGGTGGCAGCACTATTGCATAGCTTTCTTTGCACACTAGCTTATAAAACGACAGATGTTCTACTTAGCGGTAGATGGCAGGAGCAATGCAAGCTTAAAAGCTTTAATGGTTGGAAAAGTATGATCAGCAGTGATCCGATTTTATGGTGCTGTATGGTCAACACGGCGGAATACATACACTTATTATGCAAATATAGTGGTTAAAACGTTAAAATGTTATTGAAATATATTTGATGTAACTAAAGTAAACAACATAGGTCCTAAAATCCCGAAGATTATCCATATAAGCATAATTTTTGAGGTAAAAAAAACCGTGTTGCACACTAAAATCCAATCACTGATAATCAGTATACGTCAAAATACCGAAGATAATATTAATGAAGTTATTTTTAAAATCATACAAATGGGAAAAGGTAAGATAATTTAAACTGATACTCTCAGTTTGATATTTTTTAAATACTGACTTTATAACTAGACTTAGTAGGTTAATATTAGATGGTTATCTCTTAAAGGAAGTTTTTGCAATTGAATAAAAATTTAAATCGTATTACTAACACAAAAAATAAAACTCAATCAAGAAATCTTGTCATCAGGATGGTAAATTCTAAACCCTCCCGTACCCCATCAAACTTGGCCACAATTTTCCTTTAAAAGGTTCCGCAAACTCAGCAGGACCTCAGCTGTTTCCACAAAACAAAAGCTTTGAACTATATTTTCAGATCGACAGTTTATATAGCGAGGTACCTTGGTGTAAGAAGATTAATGGTACTGGCCGACAAGCGGGCGTGTTTGACAACAGCAGGTGCGCTACTTTCGTAATTGGCCCGACCCTTTCAGCTTTCAGTCTTTGCATACGAGTTTTTGAAAACCCATGTGAATGTCTATGTGAATTGGAAGTGCTCATAAATCTTTGCCATGTTTGCAGTTTGTCAAAAGAACTGCGGAAATTTGTTTTTGCATGCTGTTTGTAAACATCTATAAATAGAAGTCGCGCTATTGAACTTAACGGGTTACGTTACATGACATTCAAATCAAAATCAAAATACGTTTATTTCGAAACACTAGGCTTCATAGAACATTACAATATATTAATAAGATAAAATACATTAATAATAAAATTATACATTACATTTAGGTACACATGTCATGGTTAGTAATTGACTATTTATTCTAGGTTAGTACACTTATATCAAACATACCCATTACCTTACCTTACCAAGAATTATTTACGTACTAGGTATATATGTATATAAAACGCAAATATCTATGAAATTTTATTTAATCATTCTTCCTTGTGGTTAAACTAAACTTTAGAAAGTAAATATGTAAGCAAAACAGGCAGTTATTTAAATCTATAATGATAAAGGTGTTGTTGTTAACTTGCTATAAAAAAAAATAGAGACAGATAAAGAATGAAGACTAATAGTTCCCAAATAAGTGCGTTTTTCGTCACTGTTTTCATCGGGTCATAGGTCTCAATTACTTTTATTAGGTGGAAGTCGTATTGTTTTCATCTATAGAGTTATTTAAGATTGCTAAAAATTATGATAGTATTTAAGTTTAGATCAACACGCTTTAGTTCGACCCTTCGTAAAGTGGCGAGTGATAGTAAATTTTTGTAATAACACTAATTTCATAGAGTTCGACAGTCTTAATGTTTTACTGATCTTTAATTTGTAGCTTAACAAAGATTATCAAGAGCATGTATGTACACTTACCCGCTCTAATTTAACATACCCTTGAATCCCATACATATCTAGCCATATGTAAATCTCGTCAAGACGACCCAAACGTAATGAGCACTATTAATCATAAGCCGGCCATCTTGTCTTGTTCCTTGTGCTTAAGTTCCTTGACATGAGCACAAAACCCGCGTCACATCTGTGCCAAAACTAACGATGTGAGGATTAAAAAATAGGGACACATTCTCAAGGTAAGCAGTTGGTAGAAAGTGCGACAATTTATAATATTATATAATAATATTAGCCGTAATGGATACATTAACTTTGACAAAAATTTTAATTAGAAAATATATATTATAAATAAGATGGACTTTTAATACTTCTTACGATATTTATATAAGATTTCAATCCCTCTTGCATGTATGGTATATATTTATTATCCTAGCTCAAACATCATTTATTAAATATACTTAAATAAAGTTTTGTATGTTAAGACCGAATAGTTGAATTTAAAAATAAATTAATCTTTTTTTTTCATTTCGGGATATTTACTCTAGGTACTCTCTCTAGATACTCTAGATATTTTTTAATGTTTGATGCCTCGGTTTTGTCCACTCTTAGAAGAGTTTGTCTTTAGTTTGTCTATTCAGGCGTCCGTCACTTTGCGTAAATAAAGAAATGTGAAACTCTTTATGTACTGAGTCATTGAAAATATTATTATCCATGAATCCCCGCTGTTAAGATTCCGACATTAGATCTTATTTTTCTCTCTCTAATTAAATGTCAAAAAGGACCCGAACCCGGACTCCGGGTACCGGGCCCGGACCCGGGTATAGTCCTTAAACTACGTCCGGACTCGGGTATGTCCTTAAACGACGTCCAAAAGAGAGGTATGCGTACAGCGCGACTGTCATCTTGCTATGTGTGATAACAGCACAGTGAAGTCAGTAAGTGTTATCTCGCTCAAATCTGGAGCAGTGCCCGACTGGGGATGTACTTACCTCCACCTTACAGAAAACCACAGCCAAATAGCAATAGACCCTACTCATAGTGTTGTGTTCCTGCTGGTGAATAAGGTTGTCAAAGAGTGTGTGAGAGTGAGGACACAGTGTTTTGACGATGAGGGACACTTTTGTTCCTTTAGCCGTCATCATAGTAAATCCTCCTTTTTGTAAACGGTCGGCACGCACCTCTGGAGTTGCAGGTGTCCATAGGCTACGGTAGCTGCTTACCATCAGGCGGGCCGTATGCTTGTTTGCCACCGTCGTGGTATAAAAAAAGGGGGGCAGTTTTGCCACTTTTTTCCATGGCTCCTGACAACTTGAATGTACCTATAATATAACAAAGGTCAAGGCTCTCGTGGGATGAAGCAGGTAGCTGTACTAGCTGTAGATATGCAGATTTGCATTTAGTTATGTAAACATTAGTACAAATTAACTTGTAATGGGTAAGTAGGTATAACACAAGATTGTTATTTTTATTTTAGAGCGTACTATTCGCCAACAAACTGTCCTCAGTTTGGAGAAAAAAAAAAATATGTATACCCACTTAAGTTTTATCGTGAAATAAAAAAAAATAAAAAACTCAATGGCAACAGATACATGACAGATGACAGTGCCATCTGTGCTGCGATAATTTACTCTTATATTAACTATAAACCATAGACTGGTAAATTTGTCTATACCTAAACAAAGTTTAAAATGGCCAAAACCGGCACAGTGGCCACAACGCCCACAACCGGGGCATCTGCCCTACTTACCAAATGTAAAAGACTTAAGTATGGTTATGTGACATCGGTCTTGTTTAACTCAGAAATCGAGGTACCTAAATAGTACCTAATATTCGAAATATCACGCTGTACTTTACAGGTCTTACCTTAGAGAATTCAACCAACCGGAGTCGCCATTGACAGGCGTTCCCCTCTGCCGAAAACATATGACCAGTGGTCATACTCGTGTATGGACGGACGTAGCTATTTTAACGTTACGTACGAATAGCCATACATTTGATGTTCCCCTCCCCCGCAAAAATCGGCAGACTTTTTTTGTATAGAAAATGACAGACATGGCTACTCCATCCGGGTTGAATTCTCTAAGGGTCTTACAGGTACTTCTTCTAGATTTGTTTTTAGTTCTCAAACATTCACGAATCGCTCTTTTCCTAGTTATAAAAATAAAAGTTAGGTAACACGTAAAACAAGTTATCCTAAGATGTTAAGTGGTAAATCTATCCGATATCTTTAAAATAAAATTCGCGACTAAAACTTACGGTCCAAAAATTAGCCCCTATCGAAAAAGTTACACAACTGTACCGATTCGGCAGGAAGGGCCCGTCAAAATTACTATTATACCTACACGTTATTAATGAACTGCTTATTCAAATAATTTTAAAACTATTATTCGTGCCGTTTACGTTTCAAACGTTCCGACTATTTCTTTGAAAGGTCCTCTGGTCATTAATTAAAAACGTGTCCGTATGCAATTTTTAACCCTGGGGCACGAGCTTTTTGGGTAAGCGATACCTATACAATTGAGCAAGTCCCTTCTATATGTTAATTTATATCATAGCAAAAGCCTTGCTCTTACTAGTTGATATGTCTTCTTGAAGAATTACGCATTATTGTGTATCTTTAGGATGTATTACTGTTTTGAAAAAATAAGTCCCGCTGAGTTTCTTTCCGGTCATAATACTACTCGGGTCAGAGGTGTAGGGTTAGAACCGGTGGGAGTTTTTTTCTCTCTGACGTTCATAAGTGCATTGTAATGTGCCTAAATTGAAGAATACATATCTTTAACATTTTTATCATTATCTAGTACGAGTGGGTCGTTTGGCAAGTTTAGCATGCAAGTATCAGATTAACAACCGAAATAAATTGATAAGAACCTAGAATCAGCCGAACGTACACCATATTTGGTGGAATCTCAGGAATCAATTTATTTGTAGATAGAGTTTATTAATATCGCAATATGCTTTCTCGGTTCTCAATTAATACTGATACCAAACCCAATAACTTTCCTAAAAGTAGGTACACACGAAACCTACAAAAACTTTTAGCAACGCGCCACTGGCCGTGGAAAATGTTTCAACAAAAAATACGGGCTTTCACTGTCTTTGATACAACACAACCAATCTTACTTGGCCTTTTTTCTTCCCCTCCGCACTCAAAATACACTTACACACAATGAAAATGACTCACCTTGTATGAAAGTGTCCATACAAAATTACCCGTTTCCATTGTCCTTGAGTGTACTTACTAAAAGCGGCGTAAGTGTGGATATCACAGAGTTCAAATAATAGTGGTAGGATGAGATTTCCTGGTATTCGTCCGTGTTTTTCTGTAGTTTCTTTTGATACTTATTTTCGCTATGAGAGCGCCTTTTCGTCATTATTATATACCCGTATTTTTGGTAAAAGAGACTGCTGTATTTTACGCATCGCACTTAGGTGCGTCACCTACTTATAGAAAACCTTGAGTTTCTAAAGCCATCTCAAAAACCGGCCAAGTGCGAGTCGGACTCGCGCACCGAGGGTTCCGTACAAACCTATAACAAGCAAAAGTTGTAGTATGTTTATTACTAATTTCAATTTAATATCTCTACGCGTTTACGAGGAAAAAGGTAGTCAGTTTAAAATTTAAAAAAGTGTTTTCTGCATGATTTAACTAAAAATTTCTACTTTTCGTAATTTTTCCTTTGTCTGTGCTATATGAAGTTTCTTTGTGCCAAGTTTCAAGTTTCTGAGTTTACGGGAAGTACCCTTTAGGTTTTGAGTTTCTTGCGAGTACTCAGTTTCAAAATATGCGACTTAAATTGCTATTTCTTTCGATTGCGTTGACATAAAAGTTTGGTTTTGCTACATCTGAAAGGTCCTATAGCCCTGAGTATTTGACATGAATTTCAATATAATACCTCCACGCATTTGCGAGGAAAAAGGTAGTAAGTTTAAAATTTAAAAAAATATTTTTTTGTATGATTTTCCTAAAAATGTGTACTTTTTGTATTTTTCCATTGTCTATGCTATATGACGTTGCTTCGTGCCAAATTTCAAGTTTCTGAGTTCACGGGAAGTACCCCGTAGGTATTGCGAGTGCCGAAAAACTCTTAAATTTGCAGCATAAACGACTGTATCTTTTGATTGCGTTGGCTTTTAAGTTTGATTTTTTCACAGCTCCAAGGGACAATAGACCTGAGTATTTGATATAAATTTCAGCTTGATACCTCCACGCGTTCCTGAGAAAAATGGTCTTGACAGACAGACAGACAGACAGACAGACAGACAGACAGACAGACAGACAGACAGACAGACAGACAGACAGACAGACGGACAACAAAGTGATCCTATAAGGGTTCCGTTTTTTCCTTTCGAGGTACGGAACCCTAAAAATGGTGGTGATATACCTAAACATGCTTTTAGGCAGGGACCACGGAGCAGTGTTGGGCAAAACGTAATTGAATTACTAATTAATAATTACAATTACTAAAAGTAATTGCAATTACAAATTACAATTACAGGGAAAATGTAATTGTAATTATAAGTTTCAATTACAATTACAAAATGTAATTATTAATTGAATTATTAATTACATTTTGCAATTAATTACTTATTAAATTACCAATTACTTTTGTTTTATAGAATATTTTTAATCACTTATTTTTTGAATAAAATAAACGGTCGGCGAAACGAAAGCCGGATAGGTATGGGGCATGGCATGCTTGAGTGAAGTGTTTTTTATGTAAAAGGCAAAAAGAAGTTTTATTTTATTAAAATTAGGACTTAGATGTGACGGTCATAGGCAAGGTGGTGTGTGTGTGTCAGTGTGGTGTTTTAGTCTGTTTTGTAACATTCACAATTTCTTTGGACAGTCAGAATTCCTAGATTTCCCAGTTAATTTTAGGTATTTGTTTCCTTCATGAGGCATGACGCTTAGCTTATTTTATTCATTTCCGAAATATGTTAGCTGATATGATATGTAAGCGGAGCACCAAAGTTGTGAAGAGTGTATGATTGTAATAAATTTGTTTTTGAAGAACTTTGCAAGGCTTAGCTTGAAAAAGAAAAAAATAAATGATACGTGTTGTATCAACCCCCCCGCAACTAATTTTACATTTTTATATCTGTCCGGTCTAATCTAACCTAACAACAGTATTAGTTTTGTGGCACCAATACAAATACGCGGTGCCTTTACATCATTGCTTTATTTTATACCACCCCATCCGACACAGCAAATGCTCTTGTAAGTACTTCGCGTGGTATTTTTAGTGTTCGATACAACCACACCGCCATCACATACCTGAGCTGTCTACCATCCTTAATGACTTTTTATTGCAACTTGAACCTTATAGCATAGAATATAAAGTAGTTATTTGTGGGGGTTATCAATTATCATGTGCCCTTTTGTTCAGAAGAAACTGATAACAACTTGTTGAAGCAGTACTATTGTTCCTACTTAAGGTAAGCTCTTAATTACCATTTGGATATCCTGGAAAATAATCAGTTTACTTTTGAGCTTCGGCTGGTCAAGTACTAACGTTTGATTTAGTTACTTTCTCATTTCGACGACTTTGGCTTATTTCATGGACTGTGGATTTCTTTGACGATTATGTATTATGGCTGTACTCTAATCGGACTTATGATGTGCGTGTTACTGGACTATTCGTCGATTAAAACAATCAACATTTCGTGGAAAATATAAAGTGTGTGTGTATGTCTGGGAGAGTGTAAAACTTTTAAAGTAATATCAAATAATAATAAAGTGGTGGCATAAGGCTAAATGCAGAATGGCCTCTGGATCGAGTACTAACGTAAACGAAGATACAAGTGAAGCAGAAGAGCGAGAACTACCTTGTATTCTTGATGGCAAGTTTTTTACATATTTGCCGGACGAATCTACAGAAACGAAGAGAGTAGCGAGCTGCAATCAATGCACTTCGAAAAGTGTCAAGATTTCTGGTTCTCTAAAAGCAACTTCGAACTTCATTACTCACTTGAAGAGAAAACATGGCGAAGAAACTTTCATGGAATACCAAAACCATGCCAAAATTAGAAGGAAAAAAAAAACAGCAACAGACTCGAACAATAAAAATGTCGACAGTTCACAACCGATATTATGTCAGGAAGAGTTTAATGACCACGTGTCTAATTATTTTATACATTCCATGAGTCCTTTGCATGGCACTGATAATCCATATTTCAAAAAAATGTTCGACTACTTACAAATACATAGATCTGGCCTGAGCGTCATGAGTCGGAGATCTTTGGGACGGAATATTCAAGATAAGTACCAGCAGGCACTAACCGAAATTAAAACACAGTTACAGCACGAAATCAAAGAAGTGTGCACTACAGCTGATATATGGTCCGGAAAAAAAAGGAGCTTCTTGGGAGTGACTTGTCATTGGATAGATGAAAACTTGCAGAGGCAATCACTAACATTGGCTTGCCGACGATTTAGTGGTACACATAGTTTTGACAGGATTGCATTATTGCTAGAAAATATTCATACCGAATTCAACTTAAACTGTCAAAATGTTCTTGCTACGGTGACAGATAATGGCAGCAACTTTGTCAAGGCGTTTAAAGAATTCGGTCTCAAAGAAGATGCGATGTTAGTTGATGATGTGGAGAATGTATCTGATGGCGACGACTGTCAATCTGCAGTGAGTAGTACTTGTAATTCACCTACTCGTACATTATATGAGGCTAATATATCGAGTACTCCAGCATTAACTGAATACATCCCTCAACTACCAGCTCACTTAAGGTGCTCCGCTCACAAGCTAAATTTATGTTGTACTGCTGATGCTAACAAAGTTTTAAAAGAAAAAAATACAACACTTTCCAAAATGCATGACCAAGTTATGAGGAAATGCTGCGCGTTGTGGAACGCTGCTAACCGACCAAAGACTGCAGAAATCATTCAAAATATTCTTGGACACACGCTTTCAAGACCTGGAGCCACAAGATGGAACAGCGTTTACGACAGCCTGAGACAGATAGAAAGTATTCGTGCAAAAAGTGCACAACTTCACATGGCATTGGGTATCACAAATTACTTGAGAGGAGAAGATTTTCAATATATTGAAGAATATTTGAAGTGTTCGCAGCCTATTGCAGAGGCACTTGACATTTTACAAGGTGAAACAGTCATCTTTTATGGAATAATGTTGCCAACATTATTGTCACTGCGCAGAAAATTAACAAAGTTGAGAAATGAAAACTTCATGTATTGTAAAGCTCTAGCCACAAAATATTTAACAAGTGTCGAAGAGAGGTTTTCTGACTTTTTCGACTTATATACGCAAACTGGAACTGCAGCCGCAATAGCAGCATTGTCCTATCCACGATTTAAGGACAAATGGTTCTCGGCCATTGATCACCAACACAATCGCAGACTAAGAACTCTGTTTAAACAAAAAATTGCAATTGAAGTACACGATCGCCATGAAATGCGTGAAATAACCACGAGCCAAAAAACGAAAGATGACGCATATTTTGACTTTGAAACAGACTCTTCCGAAGGAGAAGGAGCTGGGTCTGCCCTTAGTTCGACACGGTCAGATGTATTACTTGCAAACTTTATGAGTGATGATGATAAAAACAACTCGATGTTACGTCGACACCCAGAAATCATGAATATTTTTAAAAAATATAATACGTTAATGCCATCCTCAGGACCTGTTGAAAGACTTTTCTCGTACGCAACTATGATAAATCTACCGAAATCCCACAGGTTGTCGGACGAAATGTTTGAAATGAGAGTAGTGTTAAAGTCTAATTTAAAATAATCTATATAAGAAATCAAAGTGTGTTTTTTGAAATTAATAATACGTATTTGATTGATAAAAATGTTTTATTACTTTATCCCAACCCCCCCCCTGCCCTCTTCTGCTGTTTTTCAGGTATTTTCCTTCTTTTATTTGAGAGCATTCCTTCGTACTTAATATCCGGGTATTCGCTCGCAACTTCTTAGTATTCCGGGATAAAAAATATGCTTAGGTACTTTATATTCTGGAATATACTATCTGTGTGCCAAATTTCAGTCAATTCAAATAAATACAAATATAGGTACACACATTTATTGTTTTGATTATTACATCATTGCAATCAGACCAAGTAAACACGTACGGTCAACCAATTTGATTTCTGGGCCACTTTGTACCTTGTCAAAGTAACTGTTAGTATAACAGTCATAAGGGAGCTCAAACTATTGTCACTGTGACAAGGTACCAAGTGGCCTAGAAATCAAATTGGTTGACTGTATGCTTCTCATTGTTTATAAAAAAAGTTGACTTAAAGTAATTTAGTAATTGTAATTACAAATTAATGTAATTGCAATTACAAATTACATAGTAATTTCAATTACATGAAATTTTAATTACATTCAATTTAATTAACGTAATTGAATTAATATTTATGTAATTTGTAATTAAATTACAAAAAGTAATTAATTACGCCCAACACTGCCACGGAGTATATCTAGTCCGTGGCAGGGACCAACGTAATTTTACAGGTTTAGCTGCCATATCTACATATGTAATAGCATTGTAGATTAATATAGGTAAAACTAATAGGACACTGTTAAACAAACAGTTTGTAAATGTTCTAATCTACTTAACAGGGAACGTTTATTATTAGTGATTAAACGAACTTACCTGTAAGTGAAGGTCGATCACAATTATATGACCGACTTCCTTCGAAGCAATTAGGTTTACTATTTGTAGCTGGTATCCCACGCTATAGCCTTTACACGGATATTTTAAGAGGGTAATTTAAAACATTGAAATGGCAACACTACCCTCGCCACCATCCGGTTCCGCCGACATAACGCTCTCATTCTGTTTTTTTTTTGTAGGGATGGGTATATTTATATTCATATAAAATAATGAGGAGGGTGATTGCTAATTGCTTCGAAGGAAGTCGGTCATATAATTGTGATCGAACTTCACTCACAGGTAAGTTCGTTTAATCACTAATTATATTTCCCGACTTCCTTCTTCGCAATTAGGAGAACACACAAAAAAAAATGTATGTGAAAGAAATCTTACATCTTTTATTTCTCCACTATAACAAGACACTTGAACATTTTAAAATAAAAGGTTGTTTACCTTTTGTATTGTGTCATTATTCGACAATATGAACCTTGCAAATTGATTAGGGTCATCAATAATTTCTCTATTATAGAACTTGGCAAAAACTGACGACGAATCACTCCAGCCGGCAGTTTTTATAATTGTTTCTATATTAACACCAAGTTTCTTTGCCGCAGAAGTGGCCGCGTGCCGAGTACTGTGAGCGCTAAATAAAGTTGTATCTATACCACTGTTATGCAAAGTGTTCTTTATCCAATGGCTAAGTCTTTGGGATGTGGTTTCTCGTGACTGATAAACAAAAAACGAAGCGGTTGCGGTTGAGAAGTGTAAGACTTCTTCGGCAGATGTCGCTAGGCGTCCCCCTAAGACGCATATGGGATATAGTGGAGAAATTCGCAGCCATCAGGTGTGTCTCAGTAGCTCAGTTGGTCAGAGCGATGGGCATGTATCCCAGAGTCGCGAGTTCGAGTCTCGCCTGAGGCAGTGGATTTTTCTACTTTTCCATTTTTTCTAAGCATTGTGATAAACAAAAAGTTCTGATTACTTTGACGCAATAACTTTGTCTTTTCAATATAACATACAAGAGCTCGTCCTGGACAAATCTCAGGCCTTTCATTAAAGAAAGGGAGTTTGAGCACAGGCTGTGAAGCGTTAGCTTTAGACGTTTTTATGATGTCTGGGATTCTTATTATAATTTCTAAATTGCTATAAACTTGTACGTTATTTAGTTTGATTAAAGATAAAGTTTGGACTCGGTGCGCGGTCACTAGCGCTAACAATGTGGCAGTTTTCATTGACAGATTTTCTAAATCAAGACTTTCGTTTGGCCATTTATTGACTAAATATGATAAAACAATATTTGGATTCCACGTTAAGGAATACTTCGGTGCACTGGGTCTTAATCTAAACACACCTCGCATGAATCGTTTGATTTTTTCATCATTAACAACAGGACCCAAAATTAAGCCTAAAGCTGATTTGAAGGAATTAATCGTTCCGTATTTTGCGCCCTTCTCAAAGGTAAGAGTCAATAAATCTATAATGTTAATAACAGGACAATTAAAGTTATCATACTTCTTCATATTGCAATAATCAATCCAAGCACGTATACAGCAATCATATTGCCTGTAAGTATTTTCCGCTAAACGCAATCATAATATCTACAGCACTAGGAGACATCAGTTGTTTAAGTAATGCTTGCCGATAATTTGACGGCAACCAGGATAAGAGTCTTGTGTAGACTGTGAGCCGATCTGAAAGGAGACGTCAAAAGATCTTTATTCGGTCCAAAATGTAATGTTTCAGAAATTGACAACTTACGCAGTAACGGAAACCAGGGTTGTGCAGGCCAGTATGGCACAACTACAATACCTTCAGCGTTTTCTGCTATTATTTTTTGTAACATTTTTAAAATAATAGAAAATGGTGGAAAGGCGTAAAAGAACAAATTCGACCAAGAGACCGTGAAAGCATCAACTACCCAGGCATCGGGGTCATTTTTCCATGAAATGTAAGTGTGACACTTTGCATTTGATCGACTGGCGAATAGATCAACGTCTGGTTTTCCAAAGTGGTTTACAATATTTTCAAAAGCAGACCCATACAATTCCCATTCAGTGTCCGTAAACTTTTTGTGTGACAAAAAATCTGCTTCACGGTTATCTCTAGTATTTATATAAGATGCATAAATCATTATTCTACGCCTTTCACACCATTTCCATATATCCCTAGATATTTTGTTTAGATGTGGGTATTGTATACTACCCATTCTGTTGATGCACGATATTGCAGTGACATTATCGATTCGCAATAAAATCTCACAGTCAAACATATCTTCGGCGAATATTCTCAATGCGAAAAAGGCTGCCTTCAACTCGAGTATGTTTATGTGTAAATTGATTTCATTTGATTTCCAGAAACCTGATGCTTCCTTTTCATTGCAAAAAGCACCCCACCTGGTGCCAGACGCATCGGAGAATATTTCTTTTTTGAATTCATTGAAACGCAAAGGATTGTAACCATATTGAATGTTTTGTAACCACCAAGACATGTCTGAATTGAGATTTTGTGGTATCGATGTTTTTTGATCAAAATCAGGATTATCCAGCAAACAAAGATATTTATAACGCTCTAAATATTTTGTATGGAGCCACCCATATTGAATGGCGGGGCAAGCAGAAGTGAGGAGTCCTATGAATTTTGCTAACTCTCGAAGTGTACATTTTTTAAGAAGAGAAAAGTTTAATTAAGCATTTTTTATTTTAAGCGCTTTATCTTTAGGTAGTGTCATTATCATGTCTCTTGAATTAAAAACAAAACCTAGAAACTTGCATTCTCTACTAGGTACAAGGCAACTTTTTTCATAATTTATCAAAAAACCCAGCTTTTGTAAAAGAGATATCGTGTTCGTAACATTTTTATAGCATTCATCGTAAGTTCTTCCAATGCAAAAAATGTCGTCCAAATATATGACTGAAACCATATCACGAGGGCGTAGATATTCAACGACGGGTTTTAGTAATTTTGTAAACACGAACGGAGCTGCTGAAAGACCGAATGCTAAAACATTGAACTGATATAATGTACCGTTATATTTAAATCTCAGATATTTTTTATGAGTAGGATGTATTGGAACCAAAAAATAAGCGTCTTTCATATCTATGTTTGCCATATAACAATTTTTAGTAATCAGTTTGGCAGCCGTTCGATAATCTTCCATTTTAAAATGACTAGTACTAACATATTTATTTAAGCGCTTTCAGTTTAAAATAAAACGCTTGTCACCGTTAGGTTTTGGAACCAAAAATATACTTGACAGGAATTCATTAGACTGATGTGAGCATTTTTCGATAGCATTTGTTTTGAGTAATGATTTAATTGCTTTCGAAAAATCTGCATGTTCTTGAGCTGATTTAGGATACACAACTGGCTTGCTGTAATCAACTGGAGTTGATACAAAAGGTATTTTGTAACCTTCTAACCATGATATGATTGTAGGATCATCGGTTACTTGTTGCCAGTGAGAAATAAAATTCTTAAGTTGTGCGCAGTATTGTACCTCAGGTTCTAGCGCCTCCTGGATCTCCTGGCCGGTGACCGCTCCGATTTCTCCCGCTGTTGAAAGCTCGCTCTCGTCGCCGGACGTCGCGTCGAAGGCCTCCGGTACTCCTGCTTGTTGGGGGCTCTTTGAGGCATTGTTCTCCAGTTTAAACGGCTGCTATACTGGTTGCTATTGGTGTTTTTATGTTTAGTAAAATTATTAATTAGCTTGCTTTAAAACAGACCCTGATTCTTTAATAGTTTTTGCTGATTTTAACTGTTCAGATATGTTGCTACCGAACAATAATTTGTCACGTTTACTTTCCGTAACGGTATCCTTAAGATCAGCGTTGATAGCCGCAATCACAAACCCACGTCGGGTTTTAGTCTCACTAAAGTGACTGTCACAAAGAATACGGCAAGCATCGCCCAAAGGCTTAAGAATCTTTTGTGTAGAGGATTCCTTGTTAATTACTAACTCAACTGCCTGGGATAAGGCAGCTAATGCAATTCCTATTTGCTTTTGTTTTGCTGACAATGCGGCATCTCTTTTTACCATAAACTCTGACAAAGCTACTTTAGCCTCCGGGTTAAGGATAGGAGAGACGAGAAGGTCGCAGTTTTTGGGAATCAAATATTCCTTAAGTAATTTGTCCATTACTTCCTTAGGTAGGCCCTTGGTTAGGATTTCCTGCCACCTGGAGGCTATATCTTTGTGAATGGGTTTATCGAAATCAATTTCTGGTTCAGGCGCGTCACCCAGTAATAAAAGAACGTCATCATTAAGCGCGCGGTTGGTGACCTGTGACGCGCAAGGAATGTCGGGCGCCGTCTCCGTCGGTGGTGCTGTCGGCGAGCTCGGTGCAGCGGGCGCAGACGCAGGCTGCCGCGCCAGGCCGCTCGGCCCCGCCACGGGCTGCGTAGACTCGCCGCTCGCTCCCGGCGGCGGCGCCGCAACCCTCTCACAAGATCTCGCCGACGGCGCTACGTCGCCGCGCGTCGTTCCAGTTGAACGAGTATAAACTTGTTCTGCAACGGGGGTGGACGAATGTTCTTTTGAATACTTGTAGATCGGTTTATACTGCTCAGCCCCAGCTGAGCGAAGCGATTCTATTTTTTATGAAGAAGACATCCCATACAGATGTCTCGCAACATAATAAGAACATTTCTTAGTGAAGAAATTAAACCGTGAAGGTATCGACCCCATACAGGAAGTACGCATCACATTTCTTCAAAATCATTTGAATAATAAAATACCATGCCTGCAGGTTAGACGAAGCGTTCATATATTGTATGAAGAAGACATCCCATACAGATGTCTCGCATCATAAATGAACTGTTTGAGAGATAGGTACTTAAACGTGAAAGTATCAACCCCATACAGGAAGGACGTAACACATTTATTTAATATTTTACGTAAAATTCAGTTTTACGTTGAATTATTAAGAAAAAAATATACTTTGAGGGTAGATTAATCACTATTTAATACTAACCTTCGCCATCTTCGTCATCTGATGAAGATGTAAAAATAGCTCGACGAAAACCTTTTTTACGCGATTGCTGTTCTAGTCTTCTTATTTTTTCTTGTATTTCTTCTTCCCAATCACTTTTCCTCTTTCGATTCGCCATCTTTGTTAACCGGACTAAGGATGAATATTCGATAACGTGTTAAGGCTAGCACGGAAACAACAGAATGAGAGTGTTATGTCGGCGGAACCGGATGGTGGCGAGGTAGTGTTGCCATTTCAATGTTTTAAATTACCCTCTTAAAATATCCGTGTAAAGGCTATAGCGTGGGATACCAGCTACAAATAGTAAACCTAATTGCGAAGAAGGAAGTCGGGAAATATAATACATACTTGCAAACTGGATTATAAATTATAATAGTAAAATGAGTATTCTTAAAAAACATTAAGATCCGTACTTACCAATCATTCCATAAGTTAGCTGCAATGAAACAGGAGCGATATTGATGTACCTTTACGAACTGATAGTTTATATTTTTGATAGTTTCTGAAGATTGAGAGATTATGAGTTTGCGGCGCTTGCAGTGGAGACAATGGGTCCTTGGTCGGCTGATATGAAAACTTTCATGGGGCTGGTCAGCGCTTCTGGGGACCCTAGAGCTGGCACGTACCTGCCAGCGCATCTCCTTGGCAATACAGAGAGGTAACTCAGCCAGCGTCATGGGCTCCCTGCCGCAGGAGGACCTCTTAGAGGGGGTTATCTTTTTATAACTGGGATTTTAGGTAAGCTTTTAGGTAGTATTTTATAGTTATATTTAGTTTTAATTAAGTTAATTGTAATATTAATTTAATTTCTATATCCATATCCCTCTTATGCATAAAAGGAGACCTGTGTCAAACAGTGAGACGTATAAAGTCTAGCATATTATTAAATATTATCATCAGTATGTGAATTTTTGGGATTAGAGTCGGTTTTATTTAACCCATAGTTCAGCCACCGAGTCTAGACGTCGGTTTGCCTCCATTAATCACTTGCCCCGCACTGCTTTGCGTTACCGAATGCCGGGTGCTATACATTCCCGGTTTCTATCGTCTGAGGGTATAATTGAAAGAATAATTATAATTTTGATACATTTTTTATTCTTAATTACTATGTTTTATAATTTTAGAAGATGCGTGTGATAATTTGTTGCTACAGAAATGCTTAAATAAAAAACAATAGATACAAGCAAGGGCAACCTAACCACAAAAGTCAAGCGAAACATTGAATCGTCTTGTGCCATTGATTCCCTCTTTGTTGAAGCACAGACAGCGGCCCTGAAACCACCGTCGATTCTAAGAACAATTGAATCCAAAGTTTACGAGGGCGATCTCAGGGGAGCTGTTCGTGTTTTAATGTCGGATGACGGAGTAGCGCCGTCTAACCCCGAAACCCTCGCTAGCCTAGTTTCAAAGCACCCGGCCCCATCCCGACCACTGATGTTCCCTCCTGACCCAGACAGATCCTGTCCTGCTATCTCTGCCAGGCCCGAGGAAGTTGCACAGGCTTTAAGCACATTTAGCAATAGTTCGGCCGCTGGCTTAGATGGCTTACGCCCGTCACACCTGAAGGAACTTACTTCTGGCTCTGCCGGCGATAGCGGCCTCCGCTATTTGTACCTATTTAATATTTAATTTTTGTCTTTCTTTGTTATTTAAGAAATTACTTATAACAGATTTAAAGATACATATAATTCAAGAATCTGTCTACGTCACAAAGTTGGATTAGTTAGATAGAGGCTATCCCGTCTGAACTGGTGTCGTATTCTAGTTTTGAAATACACAAACAATACATTAAAATACAATCTATCTCAAACATAACTCCGACACACAACAAATAATCAAACAATATTGAACTTGTATTGGAGTTCCATGGGAATAATCTTCAAGCAAATTCTGATATTTCTGATTCAGACGTTTAGGCGCTAGCTGTATTGTGTAGTCTGGAGTTGTATTGAAGTTGGATCGTTTCTAAACGTGTATTAAAGTAGGAATACGGCCCCTGTTTTTTTAAACACTTTTATTAAGTACATACTTTTATTTAGCTTGACTCCGTATACGAGTATTTAGTTACAAGTATGTGATTCTTATCTTGTAAGTTTAATTTCTACCACTTCCCGGTGCTTGATTGAGCTGAAATTTGGTTTATATCCGTAATTTACATGACAATGCTATGTACTTGGTACAGTCAGCAATAAAAGTGTATACGGAAAAAAAATTGGGAGTTACTTGTTTGAGGTTTAAATTATAAAATAAGGTTTAAATTGTGTTGCTATTAGACGAGATACTTTCGTTTATTTAGTAAATTTATATATTTGTTGGTTTTGGATTGAAGCAGGTACTTACCTAATAACTAACTTATAAACATGGGAGATGTTAAATTGCGTGTTTAAAAATATAACTAGCTCAACCCAATTGGCACCCTCACCTACTCTTATTCCAATCGCCAAAGTCGCCAAACCTTTGACTCCAACAAATCATGACCTTTTAATCCAAATAATCTACACGCAATCGGAGCTCACATAATAAGTAGGTATGTAAAAAAGGTGAAGAAACAGCTACCCCTGCTAATTGGGCTCTGTTGCCATGACTTTGCGCTGAGTCATGGAAGGGTATCGAACAGTAGTTAACAATCGATACTGGCATATGGGAGTGCGGAATTCGTTTACAACGGTAAAAGTTTCACGATGAATAAACGATACTTAAGTAGTTTGTTATTATTTTAGTAAAATGTAGTCAGTGAATCTATTCCTTACCTTAGATCTAATAGTAAAAGTACCTATTGGTTAATTAAATAAATATATTTATACTCCAAATCATAATGTATATTTACTATATTTACGTAAAATACATAAAGGTTGTCTGGAAGAAATCGCTCTTTAGCGATGAGACTTCCTGTTTTTTACCTCTAATTAATTTAATGTATTTGCTGTACTGGTTTTCTTTTTGAGATGTTCAATAAAGAAGTGTTTGTATTGTATTGTAATTTTAGGTAGGTATGGGACATTATGAAAAACCTACAGTATGCTACGTATCTAACGTAGCCACATTGTCACACTAACAATACCCGAAATCAAGAAGTCGCTGGAAACTAAAGCAACACCAAATGATTTATTAGACCTACTATTGATTTACAGCACTAGTGAACAATATAACCCTTTCCTGACAGCTACTGTTTAGCTACTTGCAAATTTTTGCCAGTTTTACAGCTTACGGCGCTTATGGTGGTCTATGTATAAGGGTGACAATAGAGTTTTTGCAAGTCATGCGCCTTTGTAGGTCAGTTATAGAAGCTACCCTCTGCTGTCAGTCAGTCAGTCAGTCAGTCAGTCAGTCAGTCAGTCAGTCAGTCAGTCAGTCAGTCAGTCAGTCAGTCAGTCAGTCAGTCAGTCAGTCAGTCAGTCAGTCAGTCAGTCAGTCAGTCAGTCAGTCAGTCAGTCAGTCAGTCAGTCAGTCAGTCAGTCAGTCAGTCAGTCAGTCAGTCAGTCAGTCAGTCAGTCAGTCAGTCAGTCAGTCAGTCAGTCAGTCAGTCAGTCAGTCAGTCAGTCAGTCAGTCAGTCAGTCAGTCAGTCAGTCAGTCAGTCAGTCAGTCAGTCAGTCAGTCAGTCAGTCAGTCAGTCAGTCAGTCAGTCAGTCAGTCAGTCAGTCAGTCAGTCAGTCAGTCAGTCAGTCAGTCAGTCAGTCAGTCAGTCAGTCAGTCAGTCAGTCAGTCAGTCAGTCAGTCAGTCAGTCAGTCAGTCAGTCAGTCAGTCAGTCAGTCAGTCAGTCAGTCAGTCAGTCAGTCAGTCAGTCAGTCAGTCAGTCAGTCAGTCAGTCAGTCAGTCAGTCAGTCAGTCAGTCAGTCAGTCAGTCAGTCAGTCAGTCAGTCAGTCAGTCAGTCAGTCAGTCAGTCAGTCAGTCAGTCAGTCAGTCAGTCAGTCAGTCAGTCAGTCAGTCAGTCAGTCAGTCAGTCAGTCAGTCAGTCAGTCAGTCAGTCAGTCAGTCAGTCAGTCAGTCAGTCAGTCAGTCAGTCAGTCAGTCAGTCAGTCAGTCAGTCAGTCAGTCAGTCAGTCAGTCAGTCAGTCAGTCAGTCAGTCAGTCAGTCAGTCAGTCAGTCAGTCAGTCAGTCAGTCAGTCAGTCAGTCAGTCAGTCAGTCAGTCAGTCAGTCAGTCAGTCAGTCAGTCAGTCAGTCAGTCAGTCAGTCAGTCAGTCAGTCAGTCAGTCAGTCAGTCAGTCAGTCAGTCAGTCAGTCAGTCAGTCAGTCAGTCAGTCAGTCAGTCAGTCAGTCAGTCAGTCAGTCAGTCAGTCAGTCAGTCAGTCAGTCAGTCAGTCAGTCAGTCAGTCAGTCAGTCAGTCAGTCAGTCAGTCAGTCAGTCAGTCAGTCAGTCAGTCAGTCAGTCAGTCAGTCAGTCAGTCAGTCAGTCAGTCAGTCAGTCAGTCAGTCAGTCAGTCAGTCAGTCAGTCAGTCAGTCAGTCAGTCAGTCAGTCAGTCAGTCAGTCAGTCAGTCAGTCAGTCAGTCAGTCAGTCAGTCAGTCAGTCAGTCAGTCAGTCAGTCAGTCAGTCAGTCAGTCAGTCAGTCAGTCAGTCAGTCAGTCAGTCAGTCAGTCAGTCAGTCAGTCAGTCAGTCAGTCAGTCAGTCAGTCAGTCAGTCAGTCAGTCAGTCAGTCAGTCAGTCAGTCAGTCAGTCAGTCAGTCAGTCAGTCAGTCAGTCAGTCAGTCAGTCAGTCAGTCAGTCAGTCAGTCAGTCAGTCAGTCAGTCAGTCAGTCAGTCAGTCAGTCAGTCAGTCAGTCAGTCAGTCAGTCAGTCAGTCAGTCAGTCAGTCAGTCAGTCAGTCAGTCAGTCAGTCAGTCAGTCAGTCAGTCAGTCAGTCAGTCAGTCAGTCAGTCAGTCAGTCAGTCAGTCAGTCAGTCAGTCAGTCAGTCAGTCAGTCAGTCAGTCAGTCAGTCAGTCAGTCAGTCAGTCAGTCAGTCAGTCAGTCAGTCAGTCAGTCAGTCAGTCAGTCAGTCAGTCAGTCAGTCAGTCAGTCAGTCAGTCAGTCAGTCAGTCAGTCAGTCAGTCAGTCAGTCAGTCAGTCAGTCAGTCAGTCAGTCAGTCAGTCAGTCAGTCAGTCAGTCAGTCAGTCAGTCAGTCAGTCAGTCAGTCAGTCAGTCAGTCAGTCAGTCAGTCAGTCAGTCAGTCAGTCAGTCAGTCAGTCAGTCAGTCAGTCAGTCAGTCAGTCAGTCAGTCAGTCAGTCAGTCAGTCAGTCAGTCAGTCAGTCAGTCAGTCAGTCAGTCAGTCAGTCAGTCAGTCAGTCAGTCAGTCAGTCAGTCAGTCAGTCAGTCAGTCAGTCAGTCAGTCAGTCAGTCAGTCAGTCAGTCAGTCAGTCAGTCAGTCAGTCAGTCAGTCAGTCAGTCAGTCAGTCAGTCAGTCAGTCAGTCAGTCAGTCAGTCAGTCAGTCAGTCAGTCAGTCAGTCAGTCAGTCAGTCAGTCAGTCAGTCAGTCAGTCAGTCAGTCAGTCAGTCAGTCAGTCAGTCAGTCAGTCAGTCAGTCAGTCAGTCAGTCAGTCAGTCAGTCAGTCAGTCAGTCAGTCAGTCAGTCAGCCAGTCCTTAAACTACGTCCGGACCTGGGTATGTCCTTAAACTACGCCAAAAAGAGAGGTATGGGCACTGCGAATGGCATCTCGCTAAGTGTGGTAGGGCACGTTCAGCGAATTTCTTCGCTCAAATCTGGAGCAGAGCCCGACTGGGGAAGTACCTCCACCTTACAGAAAACCACAGCCAAATAGCACTAGACCCTACTCATAGTGTTGTGTTCCTGCTGGTAAGTAAGGTTGCCAAAGAGCTCAAAGAGGACCCAGTGTGTTGACGATGAGGGACCTTCTTGTTCCTTTAGTCGTCAACACAGTGAATCCTCCTTTTTGTAAAGGGTCGGCAACGCTCATGTGACTCCTTTGGAGTTGCAGGCGTCCATAGGTTACGGTAGCTGCTTACCATCAGGCGGGCCGTATGCTTGTTTGCCACCGTCGTGGTATAAAAAAAAAAAAAAAAAGTCAGTCAGTCAGTCAGTCAGTCAGTCAGTCAGTCAGCACGTAAACGTACACGGCTACGTACACACAACACATATTGTGCAACTGTTTTTGTTTTTTTAATACACTGACTTCCAGGTGCCATGTCTAAAAAGGGTTCGTTCTTGTTTACAATATAAATTATATTTTTATACTTGAAATTATTTTTGCACAAACTATGATAAAAACATTATCATGTCTTTTTTAAAGTATTAATATCTTAAATAATTTAGTTTTCATATTTATAAAAAGCATAATAGTACTTTAATGTAAGTGCATTGAGAGTTACTTGAACGAAGCCATATTTTTTTGCAATTGAAAACCAACTCGTGGTCTGTCTATGACATTTAGTCAAAAAGTTAATATTTAAAAAGTTTCAACACAATGTACGGCTTAATTTTTGTATTTAAACTCGTATATTATGTTAATATCAAGAAGTTTATGTTAATTTTCATAAAATAAGTGACAAGAAAACTTCACAGTGAATATCCGAAGACTTCGGCACAAAAGTAAGTTATTAGTTGATAGAAAAATCTTAAAACAAAATTGATTTATGTACCTACTCGTGATACTTAAGAACTTTAAAATTATTTATTAATTACGTTTTTGCTACTGTCGTAGAAAAAGTTTCGTGTGCAACGGTACATAATTAGGTCTTAAAATTCTCGGGTCTGTTATTACAAAATTCGGCTTCGCCTCATTTTGTAACTTCGACCCTCGAATCTTAAGAACCCTTATTATGTACCTGTTGCACAAAATACTATTTTGAGTCACCACGGTTATATTTTTTTAACATTTTATTGCACCATTCGACGCGAGCATGTTTTTGCTCTTTTGTTAAGTTGTGGGGTATCCAACGCGAACAAATTTTTTTTACAGCCAAATAATTATGTAATATGCTATTAATGCTGGTCATAGAAATACCCAGAGTCGCCTCTATCTCGCGGTACGTAACATGTCGGTCGTCCATTATAAGTTTTCGCACAGCCTCGATATTTTGTTGTACAACGACCGATTTCGGGCGACCTGCCTTAACTTCGTCCGTAAGCATACTACGTCCACGATTGAACTCACTAAACCAGTGATACACAGTAGTTTTAGATGGAGCTTCATCACCAAAAGTTGAAGTTAGTTGATCTATGCACTGTTGTTGCGTTAAACCACGCCGAAAATGATACTAAATCATAGCACGAATATTTTCACGAGTGAGTTCCATTCTTGCTGCGAGATGACATTTAAAACCCGTCAAAAACAAAACACAAGCGTTAATAAGAAAGAAAAAATATACCGGCCAGTACTTAAAAAAGTTCAAATTTTACCATGGAGGTCAAATATGCTATTTAAGAAGATTGTAATCCCGGTTTCCGGATATATAAATAGCAGCCCTTGTACTAAATATTGACAAATCCTGTATTAGACGGAGAGCTAGCCACGTCAGATATGACACAATAATGAGAACAAAAATACCCCTCTAGTTGGTTTGCTATACTATGCTTATTTCTAGATCCGGACATAACTTCGGCAGTTTTTACCTATTTTGGTATTACTTTTTTCCAACTGAAAAACTTTGTTGGTCTGTCACTCTAAGCTCCACCCATTAAAAGCTGCCAAATGCCCGGATCTAGCTCAACCAATCTCACTAGATAAGTTTAATTGCTCTCATTATTGTGTCATATCATATCTGACGTGGCTAGCTCGTAGTCCATATAACGTTATTTGGCGTCACCTTCCAAAGTTTGAGCACCGCCTTAGCATTTCCAACAATGGCCTGCTAATGATCGTCTTAACATTCAAATCACCCACGCGCCTTTTGTCTCCAAAAAACTCCGCTTTTAATTCGCATGGCTATTTTTCAAGCAGCGTGCGTACACGCAAACCAATTTACTATGATAATGGAATAGCTCTTATCACGTGGCCAGAAGGCATATTATTCCTTGAACCATGCGCATTATGTTTGAAGTTGTTCGATTATAGTACAAGAGACGGAATGATTGAAGGATGTAGGCCAACGGGTTACCTTTTGTGTCCGTATATAGAAAATGTTTGTATGACTGTTTTGTTATATTACACTTTGAACGTGTCTCAAATTTCATTAAATTAAAAATAAACAGCAGCTGCTTAACTGAATACAATGTGATATTATCCTTGGTAAAGGTCCTAGTAGTCGACACGCTCATTCCTAATAGTTGACACACTGCTGTCACCTTTATTGCGAATGACTTAAGTTTAAAGATGACATGTCCTCGGACAGTGACGACAACGAGCACTTCGACATCTTCCTTATTCTTTAAAACTGATTTAAATGGTACCAGTCCTTCTTCACGAGTTTCGCGAAGTTCCTGAATACTAAGGGAGCTATTCTTAAGCATGGCGTAAAATCATGGCGTCTCCGGCAGCGTTTAAGAGGCTGTCAACAACCGATGACCTTCAAATTGACTTTACTCAAACAGTTTTTTAGCTATAACTACTTGTTTCGAGAAAGTAAAAAAAAATATATGTTAATATTCGTTATATTTGGAAGAACTTCGTTAATCGTTAAAGTTCGGCTCAATAGAAAAGAATTCCAAAGCTCAATCTTAAAATTTGCTATAAACAGTTGTATGTCTTTAGTTTATTGACTTATACGTCTGTAATTAAAGACAGAATTTTACCACACTAATACTAAAATCTTCGTTGTTTTATATTTCTCAATGAATGCGTAGTTTTGTTTTAATCCATCATTATGCAAAATTTGCAATGACCTCCCATACTAATCTTAACACAGTGTTTACTTTCACTCGCGCTGAAAAAGATAGGGAGCAGGGGAATTTAGCTGTTGTCAGCCCCTTAACATCGCCACGTAACCCTCGTATACCTATGTCCATTGCGATGCCTACATCATCTACTATCCACAACACAAGCCTTATTTACCTTACTGCGGGACTAGGTTTGTGCAAGATTGTCTCATTTTATTTATTCATAATTAATATTAATTAAAGGCATACTATGCTATATTATATTATACTATGCTGATTTCTAGATCTGGACATCTGGCATCTAAAGTGGTGGAGGTCAAAGAATGCAAACCACTTCAAGAAAACAGATGCTAGAGTTCTGGGTTTGATGCAATATTATGTGAAATTATATAAATAAATAAATTAGATTATATCATTGCCAAAAGTTTCTGTTGCGGAAAGTAGTGACAAACGACGTATAATGTAATTCATAGTTTATCGCCTACTGTTTTTGTTCCCGTAATAATACGCAATGTTTTGTGTTCTAATGTTAAGATATTGTATAACTGAGAAAACTTCGGCAGTTTTTACCTATATTGTAGTACTATTTTCCAATTCATAAATTTTGCTAGCCTGTCACTCTGACCTCCACTTATTAAAATCTGCCAGATGCCCCGATCCAGCAATAACGATAGCATAGCAATCTAACCAGACGGGTTTTATTGTGTCATATCTGACGTAGCCAGCTTTACTGCAGCGTAGATTAGATGGATAATGGAAATTATCACATGACTTTACGTTCGCGTTCCTCATTCCAAAAAAATTTACTTTTCGACTAACGTTGTTGACAAACGATTGTCATCTTGGCTACGACCTGATATTTAAATCACCTTTTTTCCAAGCAAAGCAGTCAGTAAAACTTATACGTACCGTTGCGTCACAAACACGTCAAAGTCCGGGAGGTGACGGGTTCAGGGGCATTACGGTTCGTTATTTCGCTACTGAGTGTTAATTAACCATGGTTTCACTATTAATTCGTACCTCCTGGTATGGTAGTATTACGGTTTTTATGTTGCAAGGGAATCACAATTTGCCTAGGTTAAATATGATTTATTAAAGATGTCCTTTAGGACTTTTAAGTCCTAATGTTACAAAAGTGAAATTCCTACATCTCGGGCGTTAAAAAAAACTAACTACATATAACTAGGCATGTATTCTACTAATTAGTTACTGGACAAAAATAGGTATATTTTGAATACCGAAATTAAATCGGTTAGGTTAGGTTAGCTATCAAAATATTTCTGTATCCGACTTTACCACTTGTGGCACTTATGGTGTAAATATTGAACTAGGTATCTACTGTAACTTTCAGCTACTAGGTAGATATAAATAAAAAGTACAAGAGATTATCCACTCTATATTAGGAATGTATATATTTTTGTAATAAAAGCCGCTTGTAGAATGTCTTTAAATAAGGTTTTCGTATAACCTGCGTGACGCCGCCCGCCCGAGTGACATTCGGTACGATTAATCACCTCGTTCCGTGCCCGTGCGCCGAACATAATCCAGAATTACGACTTACAACGCTTCATTAACAAGCTCCGTGTTTCTATTAATATTTCTACGTACAGACCGACAGAAATTAAGCCAAAAACAACAGTTGAGATAGGTCTCACGTATCCACAATAAAACAAATCATGATAGAAACGTTGACAATTAAAATAAGCTTGATACGCACGAAAAGTCAGACACTGAGGTGCTTCTTTGTACAATTTTAGTACAAAACGTTTAAAAAATCAACAAAATCTCAAAATAATGTGTAAGTCAATGTCGCACGCAATGATAAATTAATAAATAAAATAATTTTGCTGACAGAAGTTTAAATGCAATGGTATTGTTAAGAAAATGGTAAACCTCAGGCCATGTAGGAACGATGAATGGCCCGATTTCACGCGTCATAAATACGACTTCGTATTCGAAAAATCCGACACAAGACGAAACCCTGGCCCTTCGAGTCCGTGTCGAATAAAATAAATGGATTTGTTGTGTAAAATGTTGTGATTTCATTACTTTTGACATGGGATTGAGGGATCGATGATAAAGAATATTTCGTCAATGTTTTACGCGTCAAATATTTTCGTTTCGACTGTCAGCGCCGCCATGCCAGTGTAGCGTTGTAACTCAACGTTGTAATTGATTAAAATAAAAAATCAAGCATGTTCAGCAAACCGACTTCATGAACATGTTTCTTAAATAGGAATAGGTAGCATTTCCTAGACAGATATTCTTCAACAAAAAGCGTTCAGCGTATTAAGATTTGTTTAAGCACTTTACCAATGTTTAGTAATAATCTTCTGAACATATGTACTCACTCCTCCGTCTGTTTATCTTAATAACTTACCTACTTGTATAGCTATTGTAAATAATTCGAAGCGTTATTAATCCTGTTTATTATTACATTCTGTTCTAGTTCTTTTTTACGCAGTGAGGGAGTGGGACGCTAGCCCGCTTCATGAATGCTAGAGGCTGGAGGAGCTACCACAAACCTGTCACCACGAGATTGGGGTGAACCAAAGTACAGCCCTAGTTTGAGTTTTTAATTTTAATTTAATTGAATTTTTACTATTGTATTTAATGAGTATTATTTTAATTTAGTTATGCAACTTATGCAACGGCCTCCTAGCCCAGTCGGTAGTGACCCTGCCTACGAAGCAGGAGGTCCTGGGTTTAAATCCTGGTAAGGGCATTTATTTGTGTGTTCTAAACGAATATTTGTTCTTGAGTTATGGGTGTTTTCTATGTATCTAATTATATATTTATCTATATACATAAGTATGGATATCGTCGCTACCCATACTACTAGCTTAGTATTAGTACCTATAGTACAAGCTTTGCTTAGTTTGGGACTAGGTTGATTTGTGTAAGATTGTCCCCAAATATTTATTTATTTAATTTAATTTTAATTACATATGTAAATTAATCTGGATTAAAACAATTTCATTTCATTATATCTATCAAATTTTTTACTTCTTTTTCATCGGCTCATTTGTAGGTTACCTGTATGTCTTTTAAATTATTTTATTTAAATCTTAATATTTCATAGGTGTTAATGAATATTTAAATTCAATTTTGTTTTTATTCCCAGCTTTTTTTCAATCATCGTTACTATAGCGACAAAATCGCAATTCCTCGTTCAGTAATCGAGGGGCGGCCAGTGGGTGTTAATTCCACAATTCCCCGAGTGGTCAGTGTCGACCCCTGGCCTAATCCAGTGAGCCTGGCAATCAACACTCCTCCTGTCAGAAAAAGGCTCCAAGGGGACACAGGGGACGGGGGAAACCCAAAATGGATGTGCATTGAGGGACTACAGTTGTTAATACTATTGTGCTTGTCTTATAAGTACCTATATTAATATATTTTGTTACTTTCAGCTAGAATTGAGCGAAAGCGTGAATGAAAAAAAGACAAGTTTTTTGTACTACTTCGTAATAAGGTGAAAATATCTCTGACGACGACTGTACCTACTCCTCTGTAACTCGCTAAAGTACCTAATAATATTTATAAATGCTACGAGGCGTATGAAATGAAAAACAAAATACTTTTTTATAAAAACTTTAAAGTGTTTTCTTAAATAATATTGTAGGTAGTTCAGAATGCCCTTCTTATATGTACTCGGAATAATGTGTTATTAAATAGAGTACCTACCTACCTATATGTTACGACGGTGCACGTCCATTTGAATGATTAATCATTTAAACGTATAACTGCATAATTCTATGCAGTTGTTTATCATTTATTACCTTCATAAGTCATTTGCATTTTTCCAAGAATTTGTAATTTTATTTCATATTATGAAGTCATTCTAAGGTGTGTTATACAACAGATAATTGATATGTACTTACCTAATTGTGTGTATGACAAATAAATAAATAAACCTATTCAAATTACCTACTTGAAGCACGGCACATTCGACACTGACTGAAATAAATCATTTAATAAATTTGTACAATTAATGCCATATAGGTATTTTGTATAGATTTAATATTAAATTTACAATAAACATCTAACTATCTATCCATCATCATTACGAAAAAGGTTATGGAGGTAAATATAAAGTTTTAAATTCGACTATACAGCCCGAAAGAAACTTCCATTTTGATCTATAGAAAAAGTTTCGCACCCGTAGTTTTAGTTAAGCAATAATGAAAGCTACCCATTGGCCAGTACTAATTAATAACCAGAGTGCCCAGGGAACTGTACCATTAAGCCACGGTTTTATCACGGTGATTGAGAATTGTTGTTTTTCGCTCCCTTCATCCTAAATCCCTAAAGTCCGGCGGTCAATGCCCAGTCAACATGAACTTTCCTGATACATAAGTTGTCTAGAAATAGGCTTCTGATACTGTAGCCATATAGAAAATGAGAGGTCTGGGTACTGTGGTCGTATGTGGTCGCAACTTTTGTTTTATTCAGTGAGGTTTTACCTGCTAAGAGCCGGGCTGTAATTGGATTAGAGATTGTTGATAAGGGCTTTTAATGTAAGCTGGAGATATGTGGGTGGTTCAGGGACATTTCATTACGTAGGGATTATTGATTTTCTGGCGATGACGCATGTTGCATAGCGTGGTTACGCCCCGGTGCCGTATTCTAACTTTAAAATACATAAACAATACATTAAAACACAATCTATCTTATACATAAATCCAACACACATTATTGAAAATAACCAATATTGAAGTTGTATTGGAGTTGCATCGAAATGATATTCGAGAATTGAAGTTGGACTGTGCCTAAACGTGTTTTAAAGTTAGAATAGGGGGCCGTATCGTTCACGCTTTTCTGAATAGGTATTTTGTTTGTTTTACTATGTAAAACAATTAAGTTGTAAAAATAAAAACACCTACATGTGGCTCGGCAAATATTTTGTTCGAAATACTTATTAATAAAAACTAGTTAGTTTATGTTGTAATAAAATAAACCAGATATGTATTTATAAGAAAATCAATTTTGTAAGCAACAATGGTATTTTTTTTATTTAATGAGTCTATATAAAATATCTCTAATAGATATCTTACAAATATATTTTCTTTATTTAACGGCCTCCTAGCCTAGTCGGGGTCAGGGCATTTATTTGTGTGTTCATCACGGATATTTGTTCCTGAGTTATGGATGTTTTCTATGTATTTAAGTATTTATCTATATCTATCTATTATATATATCGTCGCCTAGTATCCACAACACAAGCCTTATTGACCTTACTGTGAGACTAGGTTGATTTGTGTAAGATTGTCCCATAATATATATATATATATATTTTTTATTTTTTTTTATTTTATTAATATATTTCTTGAACACACACTTTTTAGGTTATTTATTAAACAAAACTAGAATATCTATAACAACATAATATATAACTCTAACTAAAATCTTATTAATATTAATTAATATTAATATGACGATATAATATGAGTAACATGACACAGTCATGACTACATGTCGCGATACCGAAGAATACTCCACATTATTATGACAGGCTCAAAATGAAATGCAAAATTACAATTGCTAAAACGAAATTAATCAACATAAGTAAGTGGTTATTTATTAGGTTAGCGCACTTTCACTTATATTTGGTATTTGTATCATTAATCTCATAGTCATATCAATGCTATGTATGTACAGCTACTTGTAAGCAAAATAAATCATTTCAGTTATTGCTTTAGTTAACGAGATACCGAGTACAATCACGAATTGGACTCTTCACACCTTTCATCTCCATTCATTTATTAGTTGAAAATTAAACCTTGTTACCGGGTGCTAAAAAACATATTGCGGTAAAATAGTAGGCCTTATACGAGTTTGCGAAGTTTATATATCGATTTGCATCCGTTCTATTGATTAAACTTGAAATCGAGTTAATGTCAGTTAGCATAGGTTATGAGTGTTCGACCTTACACCTTATACGGGTGCGTGTGTGTGTACCTACCTACTCTATAAGTACATGTTTCCGTTTGTTCAGATGCAACAAATCAACATATTTATCGGCGTACATTTTGATTAAAAAATAACACATTAATCCAGTGGTCAGTCCGGATATGTACAATGTAAGTTTAATCACAAGTTCTATAAACGATCAGTTTCTCATATATACGTACTAGCTAAGTCGACAAAGGTCTGAAATCATCGGTTTGCTATCTGCGTACTAGCCGGCATGTTCCCGGCAGGCGGCCTGTCAAACAGCGGGATACCCCGGTTAAATTGAAAAACAATCTCCCGCCATTTTCGCTCGCCCGCCGTAATAAATCTATGTACAGAATAAAATTCTACACGATATTTATGAAATCTATCTCCGTGTCCGGCCGTTATAAAGTATCGGCCCAGTTGAAATTGATTTGATTATAATGAACTTTGGAAACAAATGATGGCCGCTTAGCTTGTTAGTCAAAGTCGCTTTGAATTTGGTTAGAATTTTTTTTTGCTTGAAACTGCTTGGGAACTTGGCATTTAAAATATCAACGTACCTTTTTAAAGTTCCCGCGTTAAATATACAAGTATATATTATGATGAAAAGCGCAAAGTTATGCCGAGTTTGTCATTCCATAAAACAACACAGTGACAATTTCACAGCTTTAGTTTTTTCGTTTATAAACTCAGGATAACTAATATAAAAGCTCAATAAACGGATAAATGTTATATTCTAGTTATAAACACTTTATTTATGTAATCTTTGTGAATGTGGGTAGTTTCAGTGCCCTTTTCAAACTTGGGCGACAGTTTTGGCTGACGTCCAGGTTACCTGCAATTTGGAACAAAGTGAACAGACACAAACATTGGCTTGCGCGAATTTGTAGGTAGGTATTGTTTTATATTGCAGACTTGGCAAAGTATTAGATACTTTGTATTGATATTTTACAGGTTTTTATTATTGTTGTACAATTTTAGAATATGGGAATGAAAGCTGATTTTATCCCCATGGCCTTGGAACTAGATGGCGCTGCCTCCGCGTTGCGGCGCCACATGACACCATTTCGAGGTGGCGCTGGTGGGGCCGCACCGTAGACATGTGAATAGGTCCTAAAAGTTTACAGCTCTACTCATAGTTGTAAATATATACATACATACTAAAATACACATTTTACTCAAAACCTGGCAGGGTCGCTATGTGGTACTGATGAAGATTCAATTAAACTGTAAATGTTGATTGAAGACTAAGAATGTATTCAATAATCACCTAATTTATAGTTACCGACACGAATAGCAATGGTGCAATATTTATTACTTACTTAAAAACTACCTCCTCAGTACCTAACTTTAGTTTTTTTTTTTTAATACTACGACGGTGGCAAACAAGCATACGGCCTGCCTGATGGTAAGCAGCTACCGTAACCTATGGACGCCTGTAACTCCACAGGACTCACATGCGCGTTGCCGACCCTTTACAAAAAGGAGGATTCACTGTGTTGACGGCTAAAGGAAGGATGAGAGGGTCCCTCGTCGTCAACACACTGGGTCCTCTTTGAGCTCTTTGGCAACCTTACTCACCAGCAGGAACACAACACTATGAGTAGGGTCTAGTGCTATTTGGCTGTGGTTTTCTGTAACTACTTACTAAATTATAGCCCTAAAAACCTAGCCAAATAATTTCAAACTATAACTTTTGTAAATAATTTTGCCAGCCAGTGTACGATGTGGCCATCATGTGATTAATGGCATTAATCACAGCTAGTGACAGGTATTACATTTTTGGTGCTCGACTTTTGTCCATTCTGACTAAAACAATGCATCGTTCCGCGCGGCAAGCGTTGTAATTGAAAGGTCTGGCTTTGCTTAGTATCTGACATACGATCCAAATTCATGATTGGCTCCAAATGTTTGTAAACAACTTTGAATTCATGGATTATTTAGTATTGTATACCAATATTAAATAATAAATTTCATTAAATTTCCGAAAAGGCTTTTGCGCGGTAGTTTCGGCTCCGCATACGTCTCAAAAATGTCTGGAACACCATTTTTTTGTATACGGGAAGACATATAAATAAATATTAACAATGACTGAGCTGAGCATTATATTTTTCCGATTCTGAAAGTGCGCCGACCGTTTTTAGGGTTCCGTAGCCAAATGGCAAAAAACGGAACCCTTATGGATTTTTATCGATTCGGCTTACAACACAAATAAGCTACAAAAAAGTAATCGCAGTGCTGTTAATGGACTTTATAGACCTGTAATGAAGATCAAGGAGCTACTATAGTTCATCGGTACCTTGGTGTGAGTTGTTGTGACGGTGCGTGGTACTCCCAACATAATAAAATAAAAACAAGTTTCTGTGATAAGTAAAGTGATTGAATTATGTAAAACATTATGGCCGCTCACTATTTGTGAAGTTGGAGTGTTAAGGTTGTACACAGCTATTTTTACTTGCGGTTAAAGTTCTATAGAAAAAGTATACTAGTATTATTAACAAAATTTTCATGCGCTCCCTTAATTATTAATATTTCTTGAATTAGAACAATTAAAATTTATAAATGTCTCGATCGCTGACAAACAAGTGTTTTCGTGCTTACTATAGGCTTAGTATACGACTATCTGTCAGGTCAGTCATTTGCCGCCATAACAAAAATAGGGTTCCTTAAAACCGGATAAACCGTATGAGAAACCTTTGATGTCATAGTTACTTACATGTGCTTTTTTTAATCGGTGTCGGGTGTGTAACAGATAGAGATACAGATGGACATGGCGAAGCTATAAAGGTTCCTAGTTGACTACGGAACCCTAAAATGGGGTTCATATAGTGATGGCAACCTACTTAACCAACCTAACAATTTCAACAATTGAAAATAGATGTCATATACTTAAGAAAAAGTGACCAAACCCTCCGGTGTCCGAGGCCAGATTTGAACTGGCGTCTTCAGCTTTCGCGGCTGACGTCCTGACCACTAGACCACCCGGTCACGGCGGAACTTGACAAATTTTCTCATGTATATGCAATCTCTGAATTTGAAACGGCTAGGCGCCGTTGACCATACTCTAAGGGCATGCGCAGTACGTGCTTGCACCTCCTATCCGAATCTCTTACGTGATTCTGGTATAGCGAGAGAGATGGTGCTGCCATCTATGAATCTTGAAGCAAATCAAATTATTTTGTTCAATATTTTTTGATTTGCAATTTTTAAGTAGTTACACTACTATATATAAACTGAAAATAGATGTCATATACTTAAGAAAAAGTGACCAAACCCTCCGGTGTCCGAGGCCAGATTTGAACTGGCGTCTTCAGCTTTCGCGGCTGACGTCCTGACCACTAGACCACCCGGTCACGGCGGAACTTGACAAATTTTCTCATGTATATGCAATCTCTGAATTTGAAACGGCTAGGCGCCGTTGACCATACTCTAAGGGCATGCGCAGTACGTGCTTGCACCTCCTATCCGAATCTCTTACGTGATTCTGGTATAGCGAGAGAGATGGTGCTGCCATCTATGAATCTTGCATAGAGCAAATCAAATTATTTTGTTCAATATTTTTTCATTTGCAATTTTTAAGTAGTTACTCGTACACTACTATATATAAACTGAAAATAGATGTCATATACTTAAGAAAAAGTGACCAAACCCTCCGGTGTCCGAGGCCAGATTTGAACTGGCGTCTTCAGCTTTCGCGGCTGACGTCCTGACCACTAGACCACCCGGTCACGGCGGAACTTGACAAATTTTCTCATGTATATGCAATCTCTGAATTTGAAACGGCTAGGCGCCGTTGACCATACTCTAAGGGCATGCACAGTAAGTGCTTGCACCTCCTATCCGAATCTCTTACGTGATTCTGGTATAGCGAGAGAGATGGTGCTGCCATCTATGAATCTTGAAGCAAATCAAATTATTTTGTTCAATATTTTTTGATTTGCAATTTTTAAGTAGTTACACTACTATATATAAACTGAAAATAGATGTCATATACTTAAGAAAAAGTGACCAAACCCTCCGGTGTCCGAGGCCAGATTTGAACTGGCGTCTTCAGCTTTCGCGGCTGACGTCCTGACCACTAGACCACCCGGTCACGGCGGAACTTGACAAATTTTCTCATGTATATGCAATCTCTGAATTTGAAACGGCTAGGCGCCGTTGACCATACTCTAAGGGCATGCGCAGTACGTGCTTGCACCTCCTATCCGAATCTCTTACGTGATTCTGGTATAGCGAGAGAGATGGTGCTGCCATCTATGAATCTTGAAGCAAATCAAATTATTTTGTTCAATATTTTTTGATTTGCAATTTTTAAGTAGTTACACTACTATATATAAACTGAAAATAGATGTCATATACTTAAGAAAAAGTGACCAAACCCTCCGGTGTCCGAGGCCAGATTTGAACTGGCGTCTTCAGCTTTCGCGGCTGACGTCCTGACCACTAGACCACCCGGTCACGGCGGAACTTGACTTTTTTTCTTAAGTATATGACATCTATTTTCAGTTTATATATAGTAGTGTAACTACTTAAAAATTGCAAATCAAAAAATATTGAACAAAATAATTTGATTTGCTTCAAGATTCATAGATGGCAGCACCATCTCTCTCGCTATACCAGAATCACGTAAGAGATTCGGATAGGAGGTGCAAGCACGTACTGCGCATGCCCTTAGAGTATGGTCAACGGCGCCTAGCCGTTTCAAATTCAGAGATTGAATATACATGAGAAAATTTGTCAAGTTCCGCCGTGACCGGGTGGTCTAGTGGTCAGGACGTCAGCCGCGAAAGCTGAAGACGCCAGTTCAAATCTGGCCTCGGACACCGGAGGGTTTGGTCACTTTTTCTTAAGTATATGACATCTATTTTCAGTTTATATATAGTAGTGTAACTACTTAAAAATTGCAAATCAAAAAATATTGAACAAAATAATTTGATTTGCTTCAAGATTCATAGATGGCAGCACCATCTCTCTCGCTATACCAGAATCACGTAAGAGATTCGGATAGGAGGTGCAAGCACGTACTGCGCATGCCCTTAGAGTATGGTCAACGGCGCCTAGCCGTTTCAAATTCAGAGATTGCATATACATGAGAAAATTTGTCAAGTTCCGCCGTGACCGGGTGGTCTAGTGGTCAGGACGTCAGCCGCGAAAGCTGAAGACGCCAGTTCAAATCTGGCCTCGGACACCGGAGGGTTTGGTCACTTTTTCTTAAGTATATGACATCTATTTTCAGTTTATATATAGTAGTGTAACTACTTAAAAATTGCAAATCAAAAAATATTGAACAAAATAATTTGATTTGCTTCAAGATTCATAGATGGCAGCACCATCTCTCTCGCTATACCAGAATCACGTAAGAGATTCGGATAGGAGGTGCAAGCACGTACTGCGCATGCCCTTAGAGTATGGTCAACGGCGCCTAGCCGTTTCAAATTCAGAGATTGCATATACATGAGAAAATTTGTCAAGTTCCGCCGTGACCGGGTGGTCTAGTGGTCAGGACGTCAGCCGCGAAAGCTGAAGACGCCAGTTCAAATCTGGCCTCGGACACCGGAGGGTTTGGTCACTTTTTCTTAAGTATATGACATCTATTTTCAGTTTATATATAGTAGTGTAACTACTTAAAAATTGCAAATCAAAAAATATTGAACAAAATAATTTGATTTACTTCAAGATTCATAGATGGCAGCACCATCTCTCTCGCTATACCAGAATCACGTAAGAGATTCGGATAGGAGGTGCAAGCACGTACTGCGCATGCCCTTAGAGTATGGTCAACGGCGCCTAGCCGTTTCAAATTCAGAGATTGCATATACATGAGAAAATTTGTCAAGTTCCGCCGTGACCGGGTGGTCTAGTGGTCAGGACGTCAGCCGCGAAAGCTGAAGACGCCAGTTCAAATCTGGCCTCGGACACCGGAGGGTTTGGTCACTTTTTCTTAAGTATATGACATCTATTTTCAGTTTATATATAGTAGTGTAACTACTTAAAAATTGCAAATCAAAAAATATTGAACAAAATAATTTGATTTGCTTCAAGATTCATAGATGGCAGCACCATCTCTCTCGCTATACCAGAATCACGTAAGAGATTCGGATAGGAGGTGCAAGCACGTACTGCGCATGCCCTTAGAGTATGGTCAACGGCGCCTAGCCGTTTCAAATTCAGAGATTGCATATACATGAGAAAATTTGTCAAGTTCCGCCGTGACCGGGTGGTCTAGTGGTCAGGACGTCAGCCGCGAAAGCTGAAGACGCCAGTTCAAATCTGGCCTCGGACACCGGAGGGTTTGGTCACTTTTTCTTAAGTATATGACATCTATTTTCAGTTTATATATAGTAGTGTAACTACTTAAAAATTGCAAATCAAAAAATATTGAACAAAATAATTTGATTTGCTTCAAGATTCATAGATGGCAGCACCATCTCTCTCGCTATACCAGAATCACGTAAGAGATTCGGATAGGAGGTGCAAGCACGTACTGCGCATGCCCTTAGAGTATGGTCAACGGCGCCTAGCCGTTTCAAATTCAGAGATTGCATATACATGAGAAAATTTGTCAAGTTCCGCCGTGACCGGGTGGTCTAGTGGTCAGGACGTCAGCCGCGAAAGCTGAAGACGCCAGTTCAAATCTGGCCTCGGACACCGGAGGGTTTGGTCACTTTTTCTTAAGTATATGACATCTATTTTCAGTTTATATATAGTAGTGTAACTACTTAAAAATTGCAAATCAAAAAATATTGAACAAAATAATTTGATTTGCTTCAAGATTCATAGATGGCAGCACCATCTCTCTCGCTATACCAGAATCACGTAAGAGATTCGGATAGGAGGTGCAAGCACGTACTGCGCATGCCCTTAGAGTATGGTCAACGGCGCCTAGCCGTTTCAAATTCAGAGATTGCATATACATGAGAAAATTTGTCAAGCTCCGCCGTGACCGGGTGGTCTAGTGGTCAGGACGTCAGCCGCGAAAGCTGAAGACGCCAGTTCAAATCTGGCCTCGGACACCGGAGGGTTTGGTCACTTTTTCTTAAGTATATGACATCTATTTTCAGTTTATATATAGTAGTGTAACTACTTAAAAATTGCAAATCAAAAAATATTGAACAAAATAATTTGATTTGCTTCAAGATTCATAGATGGCAGCACCATCTCTCTCGCTATACCAGAATCACGTAAGAGATTCGGATAGGAGGTGCAAGCACGTACTGCGCATGCCCTTAGAGTATGGTCAACGGCGCCTAGCCGTTTCAAATTCAGAGATTGCATATACATGAGAAAATTTGTCAAGTTCCGCCGTGACCGGGTGGTCTAGTGGTCAGGACGTCAGCCGCGAAAGCTGAAGACGCCAGTTCAAATCTGGCCTCGGACACCGGAGGGTTTGGTCACTTTTTCTTAAGTATATGACATCTATTTTCAGTTTATATATAGTAGTGTAACTACTTAAAAATTGCAAATCAAAAAATATTGAACAAAATAATTTGATTTGCTTCAAGATTCATAGATGGCAGCACCATCTCTCTCGCTATACCAGAATCACGTAAGAGATTCGGATAGGAGGTGCAAGCACGTACTGCGCATGCCCTTAGAGTATGGTCAACGGCGCCTAGCCGTTTCAAATTCAGAGATTGCATATACATGAGAAAATTTGTCAAGTTCCGCCGTGACCGGGTGGTCTAGTGGTCAGGACGTCAGCCGCGAAAGCTGAAGACGCCAGTTCAAATCTGGCCTCGGACACCGGAGGGTTTGGTCACTTTTTCTTAAGTATATGACATCTATTTTCAGTTTATATATAGTAGTGTAACTACTTAAAAATTGCAAATCAAAAAATATTGAACAAAATAATTTGATTTGCTTCAAGATTCATAGATGGCAGCACCATCTCTCTCGCTATACCAGAATCACGTAAGAGATTCGGATAGGAGGTGCAAGCACGTACTGCGCATGCCCTTAGAGTATGGTCAACGGCGCCTAGCCGTTTCAAATTCAGAGATTGCATATACATGAGAAAATTTGTCAAGTTCCGCCGTGACCGGGTGGTCTAGTGGTCAGGACGTCAGCCGCGAAAGCTGAAGACGCCAGTTCAAATCTGGCCTCGGACACCGGAGGGTTTGGTCACTTTTTCTTAAGTATATGACATCTATTTTCAGTTTATATATAGTAGTGTAACTACTTAAAAATTGCAAATCAAAAAATATTGAACAAAATAATTTGATTTGCTTCAAGATTCAATTTCAACAATTGTTACTAATATTACCAGAATCATGAGAATTGGGCATAAACGTTACATGCTGGAATAATCAAACTAATATTTTGTAGGGAACCTGACCTTGCTTCGCTCTCTTCACTTTGCTGTTGTCAATTATTATCATGTTATATAAAAGATTTCAAAAATTTCGCTATTGGACATTTCGGTTGAATATAAGTGGTGGAATGCTACTTTTATGTTTCAGAAAAGCTCATTAAAAGTAATAAAAAGTCATAACTCAACTATGAGATGTACTAGTTACCAAATAACCCATTTTAGAACCTTTCAGTGTTAAAATAGTGTTATCGGGGCTACTATAGTATCGGTCCTATAGTAGTGATTAGGGAATATTTATGGCTTATAATTTTCCGGGTATCTAAAACATGAATCGGCAACTTTTCTACGGCATATAATAGTATAAATTAGCCGTGAATTAATATTTTAGCGACAATATTTTTTTATAAGCCTCAAACATGTGGCATCATATTATTGAAAAACGGTAGCAATATATAGCTGACCAAAAAATTAACCGGGAACTTGAAATAATAGGTTGGCAACAAAAATATTAACTTGGCATCTATTATTCAAAGCAGGCTTGGTTTAAATATTTGTTGCCAGCTATTAGTTTCTACGTGTTTAACCATTTTTTGGGTATCAATTGCTGGTATCATTACGGGAGCACTAAAATTTCAGGAAACTGGAAAATTTTTAAGGTTCCGTACCAAAATGGTTTAAAAGGAAGCATGTAGGTACTACTCTGTCTTGTCACAATGTCTATTTGCTCCGAAATTGGTAGATCGATTGAGCTGAAGCTTTTGTAGGTTGTATGTCCCCTGGTGCTTTAAGGGGGTAATTAAGAAAATTAAATAGAATGTTTTGCAAACCATAGGGTCATTGTTAGTTCCCATCAGGCGGGCCGTATGCTTGTTTGTATGCTTGTTTGCCACCGTCGTGGTATAAAAAAAATTTGTCTGCGCGACCGGTATGCATGTTAGTTAGGTAATGGTCGTAACCATTTCGCCTATGTTTCTTTTTTTTCAGCCCTATGAGGGAAAATTTCGACAATCGCACGATTTAAAAATGTTTTCAATGTTGTATTTGATTTAATAACAATCTAAGGAAGTATAGGTAGGTATTTAGCATTGATTTATACTTAAAGGGAGATATGGTACCAGTCGCTCGATTGTGTGCCATCAAATAGTTTTTTTAGGTTCCGGGACCTATATTGAATTAGTCGTGTGGCAGTCTCTCAGTCACACTTTGTGCAATGCGCAAAATATGGAGGTCTCCCTTGCATACCCGTGTTAACTATACAGTGTGTAAATTTTATAAGGGCGTATATTGTACTGGCGATTAGTATTGGACCTAGGGAACCTATTTGCATTTATTTCTTTATGAAAATAAGGAATATTTTTTCATGCATAATAATTCAGCCCGCAATGTTTTGCATCAATGACAATTAAATTACCGATGCGTCATGTCAGTTATGTCAGTTTAAAATCAGTTGTATAGCATACATCGGTGCCCGGTAGGACTTTAAAAAATCGTTACACATAATTAATAACACTATTTAACATAATGATTATACTATATGAGTCCTATTGCTGGATACTATAGGTGGATGAAGTATATGCCCGTATAACATTTACAGGCTGTATACATAGGTTCATCTCTTTTGCCCATGATGCACATACATTATAGCGGTGTGTAGCATTTTACAAGTGTGTAGGTGCTGGACCACATATCAGTTTCGTTTACTATGAACGTCACTCATCTTCCTTTTTGTTTATGTCTATGGTATTTAGGTAATACCTACACAAAACGCACCCTTCATATTTTCCTTTAACTAGGTAGGTAGGTATTTAGGTAATACCTACACAAAAGGCACCATTCATTATGCTCTATTAACTAGGTTGGTATTTTGGTAATACATTTTTTCTAAATCATATGTGGCATTTGAATTTTGGTTCTAGATATCTGACTATAGATACTTACCTACCAATATTCATAGACCCTAGTAACTTTTTAAGAATCCATTTTATCTTATAATTACAGCTCGTGTTAAGTTACCGGTTGTACTAATATTGAATAAGTACCTTATTTTTAATTTTATAGGTAATCGTTTTCGATTAAAAAAAGGCTTCTGAAAATGCTTCCCAGTTATAAACTCAGTTTTCAATATAATTATTTGATACCTACCTATAGTTAAACAATGGCTATTAAGACATTAAAAAACAGCCCATATTGAAATAATGTACGGCCCCAAATTAGTCACCAACCTATTAATTTTGGTATCCATTTTTATTTTTTATAGCTACCCAAATTCAATTATTTAGCAGCCTGGTTAAACACATGGCAATATTTATTGCGCAAATGTGAAATATAACAGTTGCAAAAATCAACAACAGGGCATTATTATCTTATAACAGAGGTATTGTAACAATTTTGACACTTGCACTATGATAATAATTTGGAATCGACAATAACACAATTGTGTCCTACAGCGGTACTATCTAGAACTTTAATAGGACCAGGAAGCTCTATAGTGGTAACACGGTATCTTTTATAGCGCTGCGTTAAAGGTGTGATTTAGGCATGTAATGTAAACGTTTACATCACCTCTTAATAGTACCAAAGAGCTGTATTAAATTATACAGCTGAATAGTGATATAAGATACTTTTATAGAACACATGGTCATAACGAATACCTTTATAACGCTTTAAAATGACTTTTTAGTGATAAACTGCTCCCTTAATGGACTATTATGCTAGTTGTGGTCTGTCTGTCTGTCTGTCCATCCGTATGTCACAGCCATTTTACTCGGAAACTATACGACGTATCTGAATAAAATTTACACACAAGGTGTATTTTGTATGCCGCTACTTAGTTATGTAATTAAATTTGAAAAAATAAATATTTTTAGGGGGGCGCCATACAAGTATCTAAATTAAAAAAACATTTTTTTACTAAATATCAACATATGATACATCAATCGATAGGTCTTCAAAAATAACATTGAGGTTTCTTTGACCATTTTGTAATTAAGTGAATGTTTTCTGAAATAATCACTTCGAAATTCAGAAAAATTGTGTCACCCCCTGTAACTTTTGAACCGTTAGTCCAAAAAATATAAAAAAAATTGAGGAGATGTGCCTTATTATATACTTTTTACGAAAATTGTTTTTAACATTATCGGATCAGCCATTTTTGAGTTATATCCAAAAAACTTCTTCCAAAGGCATCAGATACGAACTTTCGGCATTAGTTCTTGTTCTTATTTCATTGAAGCTACGGAACCATCCATTATGCGTGGTCCGACACGCACTTGGCCGGTTTTTATACATGTCAGACATCTTAAAAAGTTCAATATAGATTTTGTCGCTATTGTCTATTTACTTATTTATTTTTTCTTTCTTTTACTAAATTCTTTGAGTAACTATTAGTATTAAAGCATGTCCTAGTGCACTATTTTATGTTGCACATTTATGCTAAAACACAACTTTTAACCCCTTGTCACATTACGCACAAACTAGCTTTTAAAAGCAGTGATTAGCCTTTGAAAGGTTTTATCCATTACCTTGATGGTCCTTCGAGTACATCTTCATTGCCACTTTCTTAATGGAACTTTCATAACGGTGGCAAACAAGCATACGGCCCGCCTGATGGTAAGCAGTTACCGTAGCCTATGGACGCCTGCAACCCCAGAGGATTCGCATGCGCGTTGCCTACCCTTTAAGAACCTATACACTCCTTTTTTGAAGAACCTCATACTGTAGCCCGCTGGGAAAACCTCGGCAGTAGGGTTTGCAATCCGAATAATCCAAATATTCAATTATCCGAATATCCGCCGAAAATAATATTCAAAATTATCCGAATACTAAAGCGCGAATTATCCGAATAAACGGATATTTTGAAAACACTAATAAAATCATTTATAAGCAGGAAAAATTCAAAAAAAATACGAGAAAAAACACTAATGACTAATGACGTTTTATGTCCATCTGTATTGCCCAAATAAGGTGTTTAGACAAATGTTCCATATTAAGTATTATATTTTATTAAATAAGTACCTGAATACCAACTTACATAAATTACATAATATATTGATTAAATCTAACAGACACGAATTGTTACTAATGTTACTATTATTAGGTATTTAAATGTTACTAAAATAATTATTGGTATTACCTACCTACTCTGAACCGACCGAACACCGAACCCATTCGCTCAGTCAGTCAGTCAGTATGTATCTATTACGTACGAAGGTAGGTTGTCTGCGATAATGACAACTCATATAATGATTATAAAAGCATGTTGTATTTTTAATTTTCAGGTTTTATGTTACTGGACTTGTTGATTTTATGCATTACACACCTTTAAATACGCTAATTTTGTTTTATTTTATCATCATCATCATCATCATATCAGCCGAAAGACGTCCACTGCTGGACATAGGCCTCCCCCAAAGAGTGCCACAATGACCGGTCCTGCGCCACCCGCATCCAGCGGACTCCCGCGACCTTCACCAGGTCATCAGTCCACCTTGCGGGGGGTCTACCCACGCTGCGCCTTCCGGTTCGTGGTCGCCACTCGAGAACCTTTCCGCCCAACGGCCATCGGTTCTACGGGCAATGTGCCCCGCCCACTGCCACTTTAGTCTAGCGATTCGGAGGGCTATATCGGTTACTTTGGTTCTGCTGCGGATGGCCTCATTTCTGATGCGATCACGCAGAGAGACTCCAACCATAGCCCTCTCCATTGCCCTTTGGGTGACTTTGAGCTTTCTTATGAGGCCCATTGTAAGCGACCACGTTTCAGTACCATATGTCATCACTGGCAACACACACTGGTCAAAGACTTTCGTCTTGAGACACTGCGGAATATTGGACAAAAAGATGTGCCGTAGCTTCCCGAACGCTGCCCAACCGAGTCGGATTCGCCGATTGACCTCTTTCTCGATGTTGGATCTACCTAACTGGACAGTATGTCCTAAGTATATATAATGGTCCACAACTTCGAGTGTAAAGTCTCCGATTGTAACGGGAGTGAGAGGGTGCTACATGGGTATTTGACATGATCTTCGTCTTATCCATGTTCATCTTTAGACCAACTCGCTCGGAGGCTTTACTGAGGTCATCAAGCATCGTACTCAAATCCTCCATGGTCTCAGCCAAGACTACTATGTCGTCAGCAAACCGAAGGTGAGTGATGTACTCGCCGTTTATGTTGATGCCTAGCCTTCTCCAGTCCAGAGTCTTGAAAACATCCTCCAGTGCATCGCTAAACAGTTTAGGAGAAATAACATCTCCTTGCCTGACTCCCCGCTGCAACGGAATAGGCTTCGAGTTCTGGTCCTGGAGTCGGACTGACATAGTGGCGTTCTCGTACAAACACTTCAACACTTCGATATAGCGATAGTCCACTTGGCACCTCTGGAGAGATTGTAGTACAGCCCAGGTTTCGATCGAGTCGAAGGCTTTCTCGTAGTCCACACAGTCGTTATTTTATAAAATACCAAAATTATCCGAAATTATTCAAATATCCGAATATTCGGATAATAAATATTGAAGTATTCAATTATCCGAATATTAAAAAACTGGGCGGATATTGCAAACCCTACTCGGCAGGGAGTTCATTTCACAGTCGCAGCGTTCGTGGGAGGAAATTCCTCTTAAACCGTACAGTGCGCGACCCCTTAGGCTCCAGGGTGTGAGGATGAACACCCTGCCGGCGGCGAGCAGTGCGGTGGTAAAAAACTGCCGTGGGCATCATATCAAACAGTTCTTCAAAGCACAACCCATAAGGAGGCAAAGTCTCTCCTTGGACTCAAAGGTTCAATGTCGCTCGTGAGCTTGGGATCGTCGACGATGCGCACAGCGTGCCTTTGCACCGAGTCAAAGGGACCAAGCCCAGCGGTGAGTGAGGTACACTAGAAGGTCACCAGTCGAGCGACCGTGGCGAAAGCCATACTGGCGATCACTGATCAGGTCGTGCCCTTCTAGGTATCCCAGGAGCTTCGCATTGATTATGCGCTCCATAACCTTGGAGAGAAGGGAGGTTATAGCGATAGGCCTGTAATTCGACGGGTCCGAACTATCGCCCTTTTTAGGCACAGGGTGCACGAGGGCAGTCTTCCATGAAGACGGCACTTGCCGTTTGTGGTAAGAGAGTGCGAAAAGACGCGTTAGTACGGGACACAACTCAGGAGCACACCGTTTGAGCACAACTGCTGGTATGCCGTCTGGCCCGCTCGACTTGTGAACGTTTAATGATAGCAGCTCCCGCCGGACATCACTTTGCTTGATGCAAATTTCCGGCATCAAGGATACGCACTGCGGGATGGTAGGCGGTACGGTGCTGCCATCATCGTTCAGGGTCGAGTTCGAGGCGAAGAGAGTACCAAGAAGATCGGCTTTCTCTTTTGTGCTATGGGCCAGATTACCATCAGCATTACGCAGTGGTGGTAAAGACGACCGACAAAAGTTTCCCTTGGCAGCTTTGGCAAGTGACCAGAAGGCACGACTCCCGGTGGGGTAGCCTGCTAGCTTATCACCAATTCTGCCGACGAAGTCGAATTTGGCTCTGGCAACGGCTGTTTTACTGGTCCTCGAGGCAGCGTTTAATTTGCGTTTCACATCCGATACGTTGGGATCCTTATAAGTAACGGCCTTGGTCCAAGCCCTGTAAGCAGCCTGCTTGCGAATTGTAGCTTCTCTACAGGGCCGATTAAACCAAGGTCGTTTCTTTGCTCCTGCAGCAATTACCGAGTTGGGCATGAAGCAATCTGTAAGATTAGGTCGATTACATTTCATCCTTAACAGCTTGATGTGAAAATACAAAATTATAGTAGGCTAAGTTGGGACTTGGGACTAAATGTGTTTGAGTTAGGTTCTACCAAAGACAAGTAAAAAGTAAAAACTGGTAAAGATATTAATTATAATTGTATTGTAAAAGCAGTCGGTTAAAAACTTAATCCAGTTTATTTATTTTTACACAGTCTATTTATGACTGATGTTCAAATGGCTATAAATATGTCATCCTTATTTTATCATTAAAAATCCACAATTAAAATATGTAGGTACATACTTACGTAAACATGACTACATAGTCTACCTACGCTTCTTTCTATGGAGGTTACGAGTTTACGAGTCTTTTTCATGACTAGTCTCTGATACATCAGAGTAGTCGGCTCGTTTGATCTTTTCTACAATCGGGCGTAATTGATGGTGCCCATGCGCTGCGCAGGAGTGGCCGGCGAAACCAATCGGACGCCATCTTGCGGCCGATAGAAGAACCTAGGAAATCGAAAAGGAGGTTCATCGGCGAGATTGATATCTGGGCGAAATGCATTTACATATTTACGCCGAAATATTGAAGGGTCGGTGAAGATGTAAGATAGTCTATTTGGTGAAAGCTGAAACTCTTAATTTATTTAAAGTACCTTATTTTACGATAATACCCTAATCCGCGTTTTCACAAACCGTTGTTTTATTTTAAGTGATCGTGAGCAGAATTGTTTCTACTAGGTCGGAAAAAGTTTCCCAATACCTAGGATTTTTGGCTTTCCATTACGCTACTAAAATATTAACACACTTATGTATTTTTGTCCCAGTAGAACTAATAGTAGGTACCGTCGATTCGAAGTAGGAATTAATAAGGTATTATCAAAAATTCCTCGAATTCTTAAAATGCTCCAATATGCTGTAGAATTTTGCTATAAAAAATTAATATCCAATTTCCATAGTAAATTGTTTTTTTTTTTGGTAGGCTACTTATTTAGTCGCTTTTTGTTAGCCATAGTTTTTATATACATTTCAGTCTATACTTAGCTTTCAGGGTTATATTTTTATTACAATCTTTTAAAACATAAAATGGTTTTTTTTTGTCATTAACACATTTTGAATGTAAAGGCGAAGCATAGCAATTGAATATAATTAAGTTTAACGAAATACGTGACTACTTTTACGCGTTTACCAAATTTTAATTAACAGCTTCAATGGAGCATTCTGCTTTTCAATATAGGTTAGCGGATAGAATAGAAGATAAATTCAAAACAAAAGCCAGTCGTGAGGCACCAAGCTGATTTGATATTATTCTGCAGAATCGTGCCACGGGGGCCTCTGATTGATGGTCTGTCAATACGCAATGTGCGTTGCGTGTGAATGTGAAACGTCTTCAGTTCTAGCCGGCAATGAACCGCGTTCTGTTCACTTATATGCAAAGGTTCACACCTTTGCATATATAGGATAGATAGGTGGGTAACGGACTTAATTTAATATAAGTGAAAAGTATAATATATTTTATCTACACTCACATTGTAAGTTCTCTAAAACGTGTTCGGAAACGGTAGGCAATGGCTAGCATTACCACAACCGATTTTACTATGATAAGCTTTTAATCTGTGGCAGTAACGTAATTTTAACTTTACATGCTCAAATATTGATGTGTTATGAGTTTTGATAACATAATGTACACCTGCACGCGCCCGCGCGGCCGTCGACCGCCGGCCGGCATACAAGAGTTGGCCATGGCGGTGCAATGGTGGCCATTCTATGGTTTCCGAATACGGCATTTAGGATAAATAATATGAGTGTAGATAAAGTAGTGTATGCAACTGTACGTAATTAGGCCTTAAAACACTCGTGTGATCTTATTATGAAACTCGCCTGCGGCTCGTAAACCACACTCATGTTTTAAGGACCCTTATTACGTAACAGTTACATAAACTACTATAAAAGAACGCTCGACCTGCTTCGATGTTTTGGTAGAAGCGGGTGGAACACAGAAAAATATAGTAAGTCACTAGTAACTTATTTAAACCAACATAGACTGCGAAAACTGTCTTTCAAGGGGTCAAAAGAATGGGATTAATTAACACAACGTTATATTGCTACATTTTAATATTAAATAAAACAGTGAACTAAGTAAATGAGTTAAAAATCTTAAAATCAGTTTACATTCCAAGCAGAACACACCTTCACAAGTCTACCTACTTTCCTACATAATACATAAGAGGTAGTTATCTAATTATCAAGGTACAGCTAGCACTTAGCATTGTTATTCATATAACTAACTATAACCAGACGAGGCTAGGTAAATAAATATGAAAAATTAATGGAGTGTGGGTGAGGATAGATTTGTCACTTAATCACAAATCATTAGCACTAAGGAAAACGAAAACTATGGCAGCGTAAGGTTTAAAGTTCGAACAGAAATTTAATTTATGGAACTTACTAAAACAGGACATGTAACAGATGTAATAAATAAAGTAGTTTCTCCAAATTCCAATCTAAATATTTACACCTAATTGATTAGCCAAATTTCTGTGATGACAGCGGAGAGAGTACTCTCCGTGTATTAACATGTGAAGATTAATACAAATCGTAGTTATGATCATTTATTTCAATACGTGTTTACTGGTAATCCTCACACGGTAGGTGTCTTGAATGGCTTTTATTTGCTTAGCAAATTATGTAGGTACGGCTACCTATGATCAAACATAAATTAATAGCTAGCAGGTGTGCTTCAGCTAAGCCACAAGAACTTTTTTTTTTAAATTTTGCGGTGTGACCTATCCAAGCATTGTTTGCGCCTAATTCAAACTCAAACATTTATTCAGTAAGTAGGCCACAAGGGCACTTATACACGTCAGATAGTTTATTAAAGTAAAAGAGAAAAAAAACTACAGCGGTTCTAACCCTACACCTCTGACCCGAGAAGAATTATGACCGGCAAGAAACTCGGCTCGACTTGTTTTTTCAAAACAACAGTACATCAAAACTTAAAAATACATATAAATGCGTTGTTCTATAAGAAAACATATCAAACCAAGGTTAGATTAACCAACAATAGTTTATGGTTTAAGAGTAATACCAAAGAAAAAATATTATTATGAGTCCAAATTTGAAAATGAAGGACACACAAGTTTGATATACTTTCTTATCTGAACTGTGTCCTCTACTAAAATTTCCAAATTATAATAATCCATCTTTTGGAAAACCAATATGCCGACGTATTGCTCTTTCTTCTTGTGTAACTCTTTTCTTCTTCTTCTTCAACCCTTTTTCACTGACTGTTGAGTATAGGTCTCCTCATAAGCACGCCATTTTCCACGGTTTTGGGCTTGTTGCATCCAGTTCTTTCCAACCACTCTGGCAATGTCGTCGACCCACCTTGCGAATTAACTCTAGCTCTCTCTCTTGTGTAACTATAACTATTTAGTCGGTTAAAAACAGAGAATTTTTCAGCTACGTAATTTGTCATACTATACACGCATTGGTATCGTACGTAATTTTTTTATTACAGATCATTTTTAATTCCCATTTGAGGATAATAAGCAACTTCTGTAAAGGAAAACAGCATAGCCTAGGCTAATAAAGCTGTATTAGAATTTAATTTAAAAGCAGAATAATAAAAAGCACAGTGGGTGATCTCTTTGCGTAGATCATGGACAAATTACAGATCCTAGACAAATACAAAAAAGTAAGCAGTTAAATATTTACATACAAATTGTCAAACATGTCACGTCCCAATTACACGGCAGATGAGATCTGAAAAAAGCCGAATGGAGGTTATGTTTACAAACATCCTAACCTAGGCTAATGATGAACGACAGGGCGTGCTCAAAGGTAATCAGCGGCCGTTGACCCCTGATAATGACTGGCCGATGACGTTGCATGTAAGCACGTGGGACCTGTGACCATTCACTGATTCCGAAACAAATCGTTTTTGGTAAGAGAGCGTGCTTAATGATTGTGATGATTCTCTCGCTACTCTATTTATGAGTGTTTGATGGTGGTCATTCATTTGTTTTGAATTGCGGTAAAAGGTTATGTTCTTATTATTCATAATTTGCCTTACGGCATGCTGTAGCATAAACCTTAGTGGAATCTTTTATGTCAATGGCCAGTACCTCAGTTACACTGTACTAAATGTTTCCTCCTCCTTGCATCGGTTTCCTCATCACTGAGGGTCGTGGTCATTCAACAGCTTCTCTCTGATGATCTGACGCCATCTTCCTCTACCTGTTTTTTTTTTCACGACGGTGGCAAACAAGCATACGGCCCGCCTGATGGTAAGCAGTTACCGTAGCCTATGGACGCCTGCAACCCCAGAGGATTCACATGCGCGTTGCCTACCCTTTGTTTTGTTTTGTTGCCGAGTGAAGAGCATCCTGGACTGTAGTGTTGAGAGCTGAGCGAACTTGGTCCGACCAGCGCATTGGGCTCCTGTATCTTGGCCGTTCACCTTCGACTTTAAATAAAATACTAAATGTTTAAGTTTAAATAAGCGGTCAACGATGGGTCAACCGTAGTCATAATTACAAGATTATAGAATAACCATTTTTAGCGAAGCTATTAATTTTGCATGCTATTTTTTGATAATGAACATCGCCAAAACGTTAGCTTTACGGATATATATCCCTTATTTCTACCAATACACTCAAGGACCAAAAACAGTAAGTAATTAGTTATTGTTAATGGGTAACTTTCCAGCTGGGATTAAGAACATCTGTTGCCTCATTTCCGAACAGTGGCGTAATAGTTATTTGTGCAACAAGAGAGGAAAGTTGGTTTCTCTTGCGAGTGTTGATTTTGAGTCCCGAGTAAGCGAAAGATTCTAAGGTAGAATCTTGAGCGTAGCGAGGGACTCAAAAACACGAGATGTAAAATAACTTTGCTCTCATGTGACACATACAACTTTTCACCTCAGTAGTGAGAACATATTAAAGGTTAAAAATATGTATTTCGAATTTGTAATAGACCCCGAAGTATGAAGTGGCAGTTCATGGCCTTCACTAAATTAAAAAGCTACTTTGTCTCACTCCCTGGAGTGACGAAAGTCATACTTTCGTCACTGTGTTTTCGCAAGGAAGTAGGCTTGTTCGAGCTGCTGAGGTGAAAAAAATAAATTGTTGGCGTTTTTCAAATATTTTATATAAGTATAGGTACACTAAATATTAACAAAGAATATATTCAAAGAGAACTTATGTTTTGTTTCTACATTGGTGTACCCAATGCCAATTGAAAAACAATCCAAGTATCATATTATTTTAAATATCAGTATAGTCAGCCAATTGAGTCATCGTTAGAACTAGTTCTCCGCACCGCGTCCATCAAAATCATAGCGACGCGTTATTCAATTTGCGACCAGCTTTCTTTCTGAAAGTCACGGTGGTCTTATTACTCTTCATTTGGCTGACGTCTCAATATTGGTCCAACTGAAATCTGATAACCGTTCAGAGACAATGAACGCGTTGAAAAACATTTGAATGTCGCGGTAATTGATGATGCTTCGCTGAAACTTATGTTGTAGTTGCAGTACGTAGAATCGCTTAATTAAGTTCACAACATTAAAGTGGGAATATTTTTTACCAGTAAAGAATACCTGTCCGGAACACTTACGCTGCGCTCCAAAACATGCATAGCTGACATTAGCAAGAAGACTCAAGTGGGATTGGGCCGGTCATGTCTGCTGCATGCATAGGTGGGCATGTGTAGCTACCAAATGGATGCCGCAAAAGAGGCGCGGACGGGTCAGGCCCAAACAGAGATGGCGGAACGATTTGGAGGCTTTCCTCAGCACCTAGCCAGAAAAAGCGCGGGACCAAGAGTTGCGGAAATCAATCCGGGGTATGTCCTTAAACTACGTCCGGACTTGGGTATGTCCTTAAACTACGCCAAAAAGAGAGGTATGGGCACTGCGAATGGCATCTTGCTAAGTGTGGTAGGGCACGTTCAGCGAATGTCATCTTGCTCAAATCTAGAGCAGAGCCCGACTGGGGAAGTACCTCCACCTTACAGAAAACCACAGCCAAATAGCACTAGACCCTACTCATAGTGTTGTGTTCCTGCTGGTGAGTAAGGTTGCCAAAGAGCTCAAAGAGGACCCAGTGTGTTGACGATGACGGCCCTTCTTGTTCCTTTAGGCGTCAACACAGTGAATCCTCCTTTTTGTATAGGGTCGGCAACGCGCATGTGACTACTTTGGAGTTGCAGGCGTTCATAGGTTACGGTAACTGCTTACCATCAGGCGGGCCGTATGCTTGTTTGCCACCGTCGTAGTATAAAAAAATCAGCGGGAGAGGCCTATTCCTAGCAGAGGGACACTATTTTAGGCTAATAAAAGAATACTTAAAAGCGATGAAAACAAGTTACTTTATACAGAAGTTTAAGAGCCAATAAGTTTGTTGTACATCAATACATAGATAAGTAATTCTCAAAACCTACGAGTATCTGCTTTTATCCTCGTTCTGCCAATCGTCCTTAAGGAATGACAATGGGCATATTTAGCAAGTTACAACATAAAATCCAGGGCAGGTTGAGTTGGCAATTGCATTGCAACATACTGTATTGTAGTAGGTATAGTTATAGTTAAGTATAGTTATTGGGTAAAATTGACACGTCGATCTTCATAACGGAAGAGCTGGCGGCCGAACCAATCTCTCTCGGATATTATTGCTCCAATGAAAGGCAATTTAGGTTGGATTTTAGCACCTAAAATTAATTTTTTGTGAGAACGAATGTTGAAACTCAGTCAATTATACCCCGTGTCCAATAAGTCCTAATCTACATATAATAAACGCGTAAGGAGAAAAAAAATGTACATTGAAGATATTCTAGAAAAACTTTTTCGGGGGGTCTTAGAAACGTTGACTGAATACATTTCAGTGATTTTTGGAATTCTTGTCTGTCTGTCTGTGAATTTGTCCGCGCACCACGTAAAAACTACTGCACAGAATTTTATGAAATTTTGTATAGTAACAGTTTATACCCCGGAGCAACATATAGGGTAGTTTTATTCTGTTTAATAAAAACATAATTTTTATAAAAAAATAGTTCTCAAAAGTGGTCACAGATGGCGCTGTATAGGTACTTGTATACTGTATACAAACATTATTTAAGGACGTCTTTATATTAAATTAGGCGATTCCGTCTGACGCGTTCCGCCGAGGTTTAAACCATGGATTTTTAAATGCTTTCCCAATTTAAGGATTGCGGGTTAAATATTATTAAATCGTGTTACTTCGTTTTGGAAATTGTAAGTATCCGGACATATATTGTGATCCATTAATATCCTCTTTAAAGTAAGAGGTAAGTAAAGTACTGAAGCTACGCAAGGTACTGAAACCTACTTACAATATACGTCAAAACAAATGAAACAGGTAGTTAAGATTTATCCAATTCGATTTACCCGATAGAAAAAATTGTACCGTTTGTGAGATCAATATGTTTTATCCCGCTTTAACAGCTGATTGCAATAAAAACCGGCCAAGTGCGTCTCGGACCACGCATAATGGAAGGTTCCGTAGCTTCAATGAAATAAGAACCAGAATAATGCCAAAAGGTCGTATCTGATACCTATGGAAGAAGTTTTTTGGAAATAACTCAAAAATGGCTAAACCGATTATGTTCAAAATAAATTTTGTAGAAAGTATATGATAACACACATCTTCTCAAATTTTTTCATATGTTTTGGACTTACGGTTCAAAAGTTACAGGGGGGGACGCTATTTATCCGACTTTCGAAGCGATTATTTCTGAAACTATTCACTTAGGGCCGGTTGCACCAAACCGTCTGTTAACGTCAACGTCATCGTCAAAAAAATATTGTATGAAAAGTTTGACAGTTTTCTATGGGATGACAACTCCGTCGTCATATTTCACGTTGATCAGTTCGTAAGTTATGCGTGGTGCAACCCACCCTTAATCACAAGATGTTCAAAGAAACCGTAATGTTATTTTTATTGACATATCGATTGATGTGCAACATGTTGATATTTTGTATTTTTTTCTGCAATTTCACTACATAACTAAAGAGCGGCATACAAACTACACCTTAAATATGTTTAAATTTTATTAAGATACGTCTTATAGTTTTTGAGTAAAATGGCTGTGTCATACGGACGGACGGACAGACGGATATGACCAAAACTATAAGGGTTCCGTTTTTGCCATTCTGGCTACGAAACCCTAAAAAGGGTAGTCATGAATCTATCAATTACTAGCTGCTAGCTTGCACGCTGCTGCTGAATTAATTCTCGCTGCGACTCTCCGGGTCTGGGTCTACTCGGTACTCGCCCTATGGCTTTCGCAGACATTGCCGCTCACCCTCGGGCCTTATGACACTTCACCATTGAGATATGTCCGATCCCTCTCATGCTGCTGCTGCTGCTGCTGAAGCAATTCTCGCTGCGACTTTCCGGGCCTGGGCCTAAGCGGTACTCGGCCTATGGCTTTCGCAGACATTGCCGCTCACCTTCGGGCCTCCGGCACTCAGATCTCCGCCATTGAGTTTTGTCCGGATTATCATGTTGCTGCTGCTGGAGAAACTTTTGCTGCGACGCTCCGGGCTTGGGCCTACGCGGTAGTCGGCCTATGGCTTTCGCAGATATTGCCACTCATCCTCGGGCCTTAAGACACTTCACCATTGAGATATGTCCGGTCCCTGTCATGATGATGTTGAAGAAGTTCTCGCTGCGATGTTCCGAGCCTGAACCTTACGCGGTACTCAGCCTTTGACTTTCACATACATTTCCGCTCACCCACGTGTCCCCAGCCCTCGAGTTCACTAAGACACTTCGCCATTGAAGTATATCCGGTCCCTGACATGCTGCTTCTGTTGAAGCAATTCTCGCTGCGATCCTCCGGGCCTGGGTCCTGCGCGGTACTCGCCCTATGGCGTTCGCGATATTGCCGCTCACCGTATCACGGCTTCGGCGTTCGGGTTCACCAAAAAACTTGACCATTGAGTTTTGTGGGGTCCCTTTCATGCTGAAACAATTCTTGCTGCCTTTGGCCTTATTAGATTTTGGCCTGCTGCCGCAAAATCAGTTTTCGCTGGGACGTTGCGCTCACACGCTACCTCGCGCCAGCGTTTGACCCTCTGTTCGAAGCATATTCTCCTGCAGGAACTCGGCCATTAGCATTCGCAGGTCTCGACGCACGCCTTTTAGTCAGTTATCTTTATTATGGATGAACTTATAAATTTAGATAGATATTTATATGTAGAACGCGTAAATTCTACACTAATGGCCTGGATAGTAAATGAAAATGACAAAACCTCCCACAGACGCGGGCGAAGCCGCGGGTACAGCTAGTGTACATATATTTGCGTTGACCCTGAAGGCATACAAGCTGCAAGCCATCCAATTATTATATTAATGCAGCTACTCTTTGGGAGACAGGAAAAAATCTGGTCAGCTACGTTCAGCTAAAACCATTAAAATACTAAATATAGTGAAGAGTTCGAGTTTAAAGGAAAATGCCGCTTTATCCGAAAATCAACTGCCGATCTGAAAATTTTGAGGAGATTCTTACGTGGTATTTTGGAGGTGGACCTTGGATATCATAGCTACAATAAACGTAAAATTCGTGGTTTTTCCGTAGCAACCGAGAAAATTAGTGCACATAATTCTACTCAATACATTCCTGACACGCAGGAATAAGTTGATATTTTGATGAGAAACTCATTGAATTTCAACAGCCTCACAATGCTCAAAACGGGTGTTTGTGAGCAGCAAGTACAGAAAACATCCTAAACCATAAGGTGGTAATAATAATTTTCCCAGACTCCAGAGGGAACCATTGGCAGTGATGTCGGGTTCAGTTAATATGCGGGGCCAAATTTCCATTGATTTATCGATAAAGTCGTTTATTAATAATAAATAATATAAATCGGAGGTTTTTGCAGAAAAAAATCGACAAAACTACATTGAAAAACGTAGAATCTTCCGTGGTGTTTCTTCCCCTTTGGTGAGTGAGTACTAAGATATGTTGCCACCCAACATGGCTATGAAAATTTAACACTTTCGCTGCTACGGACATCACGCTAGGTCTTTTCATTTTGTATAGGTTTCAGGGAGCTTGGCACTCTATACGTATAACCATTGTTACTATTTGCACGTTCTTCCTTTGGTATTTGTACTACAATCCCATTCAGTGAATATCCAGTGTTTGTGTTGGTTGCTGTTGATCGATCTACAAGTAGTATATACAGTTTCTGAATACCTACCTAATAATTTGAGGGAAATTAACGCAGACGTGTTCATATGGGAATAACATTTTAATAACTGTTATATTTCTAGATATAACTTCTGTTGTTGTGTAGTATAGGTTCGATACGACCAAATCGTAATAAAGTTTTAATCTTACATAAAATTTCAATATTATGAAACTTATTCCAAGAACGACTTAAATGTGATTAGTTTGAATTGAACAAGAAAACTTTGCTACGTATTGTATGAATTAATCTTGAAATGAACTCTCTCAGACATTGACATTAAGACTATTATATTTCGTGATCTATATCTCCTTTCTTGATCCAAAGATACTATTTAGAATTCATAATATTTAAACCTTGCGCGTATGGCACGGAGTGTCCCCAAATCCCAAATAATAACATTTTCCAAGAACAAGCAGCAAGATGACTCGACCAATCGGATATCAAGCGGCGCAACTGACATGTAAATCGTGATCGGACTCGAACCCGCTACTACCGGTGCCACCGGACTGACTCAGCAATATTTTACACACCTGCCTCACTTTTATAACCTCCAAAAAGTTACACATCACTTCTAGCCAAGGAAAAATGAAACTTGTTGCTCGAGGAAAAAGGTGTTTATGAAAACTGTGTTATGCCGTTTGGACTTTTTAAGTGTAGATAAATATTCGATGATAACATTGTTATCATTCTAATTACGAATTAATAAAATACATATGCGATAAGCGATGTTATTTAACAAAACTACCTAGCTTCAGGTAGAAAATGTACATAAAGCAAAAACGGGGCGGCCCAAAAGTTCTCAGACCGTCGTCAAATGTTATCCAATCCTTATAATCATATGCCTCGAGTTTTTTTAACATAATTCCCTGATCCTCTTAATGTTAAAAAAGGAAAGATGATGTTTTTAATCTAACGTTTGAGAGATTGACAGGTCGGTTCGCTCGGGGGCAGGTATCAGGTAAAAACTTTGATTAAAAATATTTCAGCGAAAGCGCGAGGTGCCTGCGGCGCGGTTCATTTTATTTTATATTTAGTTGGAACTTGATTTTTGTAGCTTAATATTTATTACTAAATTAATTAGGTACTGATATGTTAAAAATTTTAAACATTACATTTGAAATAACATTAAAGATCTTCAGTTTAATTACCAATTTGTTTTAGTCAGTTAATAGCAAGAACATTGTTTTATTTTTAACAACTAAAGTACTTACCTAATTTACTGCATGTGTAGTGTATTTTTTCCTTAGTTATCATTCTGGTTATTATGGAAGTTAAAATTGGCAACCCTTTTTTATTATAAGCTAGATAGCTCGAGTAATTCTATATGCAATTTTTTCAGGTCTACATAAAATAATGATTGCTTCTTTAAACTATTTTGTTATAGATACGTCATTTTATTTATTTTCGTCCGTAAGCAAACTTACGTCGTAACTATAATAATTCCGATACAGAAACAGTTTTATAAAATAAATAAATTTATAAGATCTCCAAGTAAGAGTCTCCCCTCTTCGCAACTTCCGTCTCCCATTCAATTGTTAAAGCTATAAGTACACATATAACTTGATCCATATCAAATTCAGCAACATCTCTACTAATATCCACCCTCGGCTAAGAGCGGCCATTTCTCAAATTGAACAGCCGAATGCATTCAACAGAAGCGAACGAGCCCTCGACAAAAAAATATCGAACTAAAACCATCCCCTAAAATTATTTTAGTGAAAAGAAAGGAACTTAATACAGTCCCCACTATTCCACCCTTAAGGCGCACCCCTCGTGTTGGAATGTGTGCGTTAATAAACTGCGTCGGTGTGTGCGTTGAGTTCCCTATGAACGGAGCGGCTGACGATAAAGTACGGGTAGATTAAAGTACGAGTTATTTAAAAAATATTTGAATAGTGTGTTACACTTGCACGGCCCGCTTACTACCAAGTAAGCAGCCATAAGCTATAATCATACCCCGGATTTTTGGGTGCGGTAATTATTTCGTGTGTTTATAACTTTGTTTCTTGTAAAATAGTTACCAAACTATGTATAAAAAAATAGGCAGTAAGTTCCAAACGGGCTTACAAATATTCAAATAGTTTCTTTTTTTACAGTTTTCACCTATTTTCGGCTAGTATAAAACATTCCCGCACCCGAAAATCCGGTATGTGGCCATAATAGATGTTGGAGCATTTTGATATAGTTATTGATATTAGGGATAGCTCCCTTATTCCAAGAAAAAGATGGATGGAGACTAGTAATACAATTTTGTAACACCTATGTTATGTACCTACGTCTAACAATAAATAATATTGATTGATTGATTGATCTATAAGGAGAGATTCAATGTGAATTCAACAAATTGGAATTAAAAAGTGTGCTGCATGGTTTCAGATATTTTTGAGAAAAAAAGTATGATAATCTTGGTCGATCTAAAAAAGAAAAATCAACACCATTCAACTTTTTTATTGTATTTTATCTGTGTGGCGCCCGATCGAACCGCAAAATTTGGTCAAAATCGTGCTCGCAATTAGTCGTTTGATATTTTCTTGGACTAGTTATATTTAAAGTTGATATAAAATAATAACTTCAGATAATACAGTAAAACTGATGATGAAACTTCCTTAAATTTGTCATATTGAATATTTGATTGATCAGATATCGTAGACTGAAGCCTTCTGATACATACGATGCTGCCTGTTCAGCGGCGGCTCCAGCCCAACGTACAGTGCGGCTAAGGTGCGTGGAAGCATACGTACTTACGCAGGTGGCGACCCACAGAATACATTTTACGTCACACCTTGCCATAATGTGAGTTTTACCGCACGCTACGAGTACGGTAAAACTCGCATTATAGCCAGGTAGAGACGTAAAATTGTGTACTCACCACGGGCAGTAAAAAAGAAAGCCCTCTATCGCATATTTACAAACCTCGCCTGTGGCTCGGGTCACAAATACCTACGATTTTGGGCTTTCTTTCTTTTACAGCTTTGGTAAGTAATGTACTATTCCACTCTCCCACGGCACGAGTGTCAAGCGCTTTAACGCGAGGTCGAAGGAGTGTCTACGGGTTGTAGCCAAGTCGGTACAGTCCACAAAAAGTACATCAGCTTGGGTACCTGTCCCTGGCCCTGGGCTTGGCCCTGGCCCTGGCCCTGGCCCTGGCCCTGGCCCTGGCCCTGGACTTGGCCCTGGTCCTGGCCCTGGCCCTGGCCCTGGCCCTGGCCCTGGCCTTGGCCCTGGCCCTGGCCCTGGTTCTGGTCCTGTTCCTGGTCTTGGTCTTGGTCTTGGTCTTGGTCATAGTCTTAGTCCTAGTTATTAAATACCAATATCAGGGTCCAGTATGAGCTCCAGATTTTGATACCGGTACCATCTGCTCATCAGTACAAATCGAATGAGCCCAAACAGCATGAGTCTATGATGCGCCAAACCCGAGATCCAGTAGGGATCCCCAGGGTCCAGCATGAGCTCCAGATTTCGATACCGGTACTATCTGCTCATCAGTACAAGTCGAATGAGCCCAAACAGCATGAGTCTATGATGCGCCAAACCCGAGATCCAGTAGGGATCCCCAGGGTCCAGCATGAGCTCCAGATTTTGATACCGGTACCTTCTGCTCATCAGTACAAGTCGAATGAGCCCAAACAGCATGAGTCTATGATGCGCCAAACCCGAGATCCAGTAGGGATCCCCAGGGCCCAGCATGACCTCCATCTTAGGATACCGGTCCCATTGCTTATTAATACAAGCCCCCGAGTCCGGAGTCAAAATCGAAACAAAAATCAAAACCACGTAGCTTTACCTAAATCCGCGTTTAGTTAGATTAATTATTAATATCAATTATGTATTCAATCTACACTAAAAATTATATTAATGGGTTCAATTTTTGAGAAAGACTAAAAATTAAATATCTTCAATTATTAGTTATTCGCAAAGGATTAACACGTTAGTTACAATTAATTTTAATTCTAATTGAAATCAATTTGCATTAAACTATTGTGTTCAATTTTAACTAACGTGTTTCAATCTTTAATTTCTAATTTTCAATTACACTAACGTTCGGCCAACACTGGTAGATGCCATGAAGTCCAACTGTTTTCTAGTAGTAGCGTGCAAGCGCCCTCTATCGGCCCTTTATGCGAGCATAATTTTGATATAATTTTACAGTTCCGACGGGCCCTACACGGATACAATACAAGAAAATAAATTATGAGCGTGATTTCGTATTTCTTGGACCTGCAAAAATATCCTATTTTTTAAAATTACATTTCAAAGTCATGTGGCTCAGTACATGTTAAATTCACATGGAATCGCCCTAAAGTCAAATTCTTTAAGATTCCGAAATATTTGTACAAAAATAAATTGAAACCATACTTTTTAGTATTTTTTAGATTCAAATAGCAAAAAATTCCTAAAATTTTCTTTCGTTTTATTAAAACTTTTTTCACTAATTCCAAATTTTCATACATTCTAACCTTCTGACTGTTACAAAATAAAAAAATGTTTATTCCGCCTTTCCACGTGTTGCTTGAAAATTGCACACATATCTTCGACTCTACGGAAAAAGCTTTTGAAAATAATTGTACCGCAATTACTTCCACCCGTACCGACGTAGCTCGCACCGCCCGCGTCGGCAAATCAACGCACACATCAACCATTCCACGCAGACACCGACACTCCCCACAGAAGGGCACAAAAGCTGGCCGACTGACTACCGCGTGTACTGTGATATATGGCTCCTTATCATCATAAAAGGCGTACGAGTTACGGAATTGTATTGGACTTAGGACGTTTTGGATTGTCGCGGTAAGGTTAGGCATATGGGTGTGTTGTTATAGGTATAGGTATGTAGTCCAGAGACTGATACAATAAGTAAGGTATTATAATACGAAGTTTCTGTTGAAGTGGATATGACGATGACGTAGGTATTGTACACTTTTAGCGGAACATAAAGTTAGTTCGCTGTTCCTACCTATATTATAAATTTGTGCCTCATAGGTAGTACCTACTTACATATGTTTGTATGCAGGGGGAGAGTCACATAACTCTGCAGCAGAGCTGAATGAGTACTCTTAGGTTTTACGTAATTCCGTAATTATATTTTTATTTTTGATATTTGCCTCTAAAATTAGTATGTAGTTAAATTTAAGGTCAGCATATTCTCAATACGTCAGCTAAATCAAATACATAAGTATTTTAGAGGTAGGAATACCGAATAACATAATATTGTAGCCAATATTTGTAAATGTATTGCATATCTTTGGGCACGGACAAACTGAGCCTTTGTAATGCAATGACATCAAAACCCTGAAAGTATGATTGGAAACATATTTGTCACGCGCATTGCACATACTCGTATGCATTGTATGGACACGTATTGCATTGTATTAATACGCATTGAGATAAATATGTTTGGACTCAAGTGTGTCCTGGCCTTTATATAGTCGGACTACGCTAACTCTACACCAACTTTGCAAGTGTCAATGTGTAAAGATTCAGCAGAAACATCAAATTTATACAAGGTGTAACAAAAATTAGGGGCATAATAGGTATCGTGTTCTAATAATGAAAATCTAAGAAAAGAAAATGTATCGGTTTTGTATGGAGGGTTGGCCAGCCGGGACGACATATACCATAGAAAAAAAAAAATTTTTGCGCCAAAAAATTTTTTATCCCACTTTTTATTACTATCATCAGTAATTTTGTTACATGTTACATAAAAAAATTACGTTCATGGTGGCAGTTCAAATTTTTTCCGTTCGAAAGTTCATGCTGAAATAGCGTGGTCAGGCTAAGCACGTATGAACAAAGCAATCCAGTAAATCTTTCATCGTCATCTCTAGTGTGCAGTTCTCATCGAGTAGAGTCGAGACGAGAGCGGATTACACGCTAGGTACAGGGGGGCTCAAGTCGTATAACACTTATGCAATTGCAACACTGTATTAGAAGACGGGCTTCACTCCGCTAAAGTTGAATGGAAATATAATAAATAGGGTTTGAGTTAGTCGGATATTTTTAATCACTACTATACGCGAAACACGCGTGAGTTCGACGCAAATGGATTTCAGGATTCTCAGTGCTTGGAAATAGAGACCTAGGCTTTCCCAAATACGTCATGCATAGCGATTCAAAGTACGTGAGTAAAACTGTATAATTATAATATGACTCCCGTAACGTTCAGTTTTTAGACATGTATGTGTTTTAATGGCAAGTTACACTTTACATTCAAGCTGGTTTGTTTCGATTTTCCATCTAGTTTGTGATCAGGGAATGATATTGGCGACATAAACAAGGCAAGTTTTTTACGTTTTATAAAATACCTACAAACTGTCGCCTGTTGTCTGCATTGTTACATAAATAAAATAATAAATATTCACCCTATTTTAACAAAACTCCTCATGTAACACCATCGCGAAGGGCAGAACCCCTTTATACTTACCCACTTCGATGGATGAAAATTTGTCGAGATGTACACTTGCAATACACAATTCACAATATGAACACTTGCAATAAAACTTTGCTTCGGCTTGGCCCGTTGCCATCCCTTTCTAATACGAGTATGTAGCTCTCTTACCTACTTGGTAAGAGTTATTCAGGATGTATCATGTCTGCCTTGCCTAGCTTGTATGCTTATGTTCCGGGAAATTCCGAAAGTCACACAATAATCATTAAAATTCCATCAAATTATGAGTTCTGTTACTGAAATATTATAAATAATTTTATAATATTATCTAGGATTCATCACGTTTTGAAATAAAATGAAATAAAAATTATCAGGCAACTAATAATTACCACTACTACTACCACTGCCACTACTACTAGTTTTGCCGTCATGTACAAGTAATATACAAATATTTGTCTTTTTTTTTTAATACCACGACGGTGGCAAACAAGCATACGGCCCGGCTGATGGTAAGCAGTTACCGTAGCATATGGACGCCTGCAGCCCCAGAGAATTCACATGCGCGTTGCCTACCCTTTAGGTACCTATTCACTCCTTTTTGAAGAACCGCATACTGTATATAGCCCGTCGGGAAAACCTCGGCAGGGAGTCTACCATGTCTGACCGATGTCTCTTAGTTACTGAAAGGTTAGGAAGCGATCCCTTAAAGGGATAAGTTCACAAGACACTCACTAGATGTTAATTGGTCATGTACTTGTTTTGTGGACTAAAGTGTTTTACTCGTACCGTACTACTACTAACACTTAGTTAAATACCTTAATACTTTTAGTTAGCATACCTACATATTACAAAATTATAAAACTAAAACTATCATTGTGGCGTCACGACGGTTTTGCAATGCTCTCGCCAGACACTCACCTCAGCATATAACCGCATGTCACTGCTGCTCTAAGGTCTAAACAGTCCCCCGGGGCACACCTGCCGAACCGCAAGATTAAAGGGCCTCTTACTTACCGCTCTTTTGTTTTGAGGCCCCTGAGGCCGAGGTCTGAAAGGGTAGCGTTTTAGGATGATTGCGGGTGATTTTAATTTTTCTGCCGCTGCCGGCGTTGCCAGTCACTGTCATTTTTAGGGTTCCATAGCCAAATGACAAAAAACGGAATCCTTATGGATTCGTCATGTTTGTTCTGTCTGTCTGTCCGTCCGTATGTCACAGCCATGTTACTCGGAAACTATACGATGTATCTGGATAAAATTTTCACATAAGGTGTATTTTGTATGCCGCTACTTAGTTACGTAAATAAATTTGAAAAAAAAAATTTTTTAGGGGGGCGCTCCATAAATGTAACTAAAATTTAAAAAATTTTTTTTACCAAATATCAACATGTTATCACATGTTGATAGGTCAATCGATAGGTCTTTAAAAATTGAGGTTTCTTTGACCATTTTGTGATTAAGTGAATAATTTCTGAAATAATCGCTTCGAAAGTCAGAAAAATTGTGTCCCCCCCCCCCTGTAACTTTTGAACCATAAGTCCAAAATGTATGAAAAAATTTGAGGCGATGTGCCTTATTATATACTTTCTACGAAAATTATTTTGAACATTATCGGTTCAGCCGTTTTTGAGTTATCTCCAAAAAACTTCTTCCATAGGCATCAGATACGACCTTTTGGTATTAGTTTGGTTCTTATTACATTGAAGGTACGGAACCCTCCTATGCGTGGTCCGACACGCACTTGGCCGGTTTTTTAATGTCGATTTTTGCAATAGCAAAAAATAGAGTGGTATTCACAAAATATAATTCTGATACTTATCAATTTATATTTATTTATTTATTTAAACTTTATTGCACACAACATAAAAATGTACAAATGGCGGACTTAATGCCTAAAGGCATTCTCTACCAGTCAACCATTGGGCTAAACATGAGACAGGCAAAAAGGTGCAGAGAAAAGAAAGAGAATAGCCAGTTAAAATTATTGATAGCTTAGCTGAAAAAGAAGGTAAAAATACACAAATAAAATACTAGGAATATACTCGTATATAGCTAAATATACTACTATATATGTATAAATACTATATTGATGGATACAATTCGAATTCTTGCTTTAGCAGGTGCTTACGTAGCATCCCCTTAAAAGCAAACTTGCTTTTGTCTTATATTGAGGGGAAGCGAATTCCAGAGACGGCTTGCCTGGACGACAAAGGAGTTACTCATGAAACCCGAGTGGTGAAATGGAATGGATGGATGGTGTATTTATGTACATCAGACTGTTCTAGCATACGACGAAAAGGTCTAGGGACTATGTCGACGTTAAATATATGTTACTACCTATGTGCTTAGTAGGGGTTGGTCTCAGGTTGCCCAGAACGCAATATGACTAAGTTGCATTTTTTGTCTGCTGCTCGGTATGACTACCTACTCCGTAATAGGTCTAAATCCTATGCCGATTAGAACGCAAAATGACTACTTTGTATATTTCCTTTGTTGTGTGTTGTACAAGCGTCATACATATAATATCTTATTGATAACATTTTGCAAACCTCTGTAAAATGTTGGCTCCCATGTCACAGACATAAATTTGAAATTGACAGATAGCGACAAAAATATTAAATTGTCAGACGTTTATGAATAACCCCGCTAGTTTATTTTCCAGCACAAAATATTTTCTTACCCAGCTTTTCATTATCAGCACAGCGCGCAATCCAAAATGTCAAAGTTAGCAATCGCTGAAAGCTAAACATAGCGATATCTGAAGCCCGCCGGCGTTTCCTCGCACGCGAGTGACGTGAGCGACCCGTAGGGTTGCCAGCCAATGAATAAAATATTAAGTAGTTTGGAACAATCATACCCAGATCGACCTAGCCCAAAAGTAACCAAAACTTGCACTACAACTAGGTACTTGATGGTAACAGAAAACATCCATAACTCAGGAGCAATTACCGAGACAAACACACAAATAAATTCAATGCCTTTATGGGATTCAAACCCAATACCTCCAGCTTCATGGGCAAGGTTACTAGAGACACCAACTAATACAATATAAATATTGGTTGGAAAACTTGGTAGTCTTACAAAGTCACACTTTAATTCTACATAGTTAGTACTTATGCATGTATTTGTATGTAAAATAGTGATCTGCTCTGTTTCATTGAAACTTAAGGGGCTGACAACAGCTAAATTCCCTCCCTATCTTTTTCAGCGCGAGTGAGAGATAAACACTGTGTTACGATTAGTATGGGAGCTCATTGCAAATTTTGCAAAATGATGAATTTAAAAAAACTACGCATTAATTGAGAAATATAAAACAACGAAGTTTTTAGTATTAGTGTGGTGGAATTTTGTCCTTATTTACACACGTATAAGTCAAAAAACTAAAGACATACAACTGTTTCAAGTTAATTTTAAGATGTAACTTTGGAATTATTTTCTATCCAGCCGATTTCGTCCAATCGTGTATTGGAATTAACGAAGTTCTTTCAAATATAACGAATATTAACATATATATTTTTTACTTTCTCAAAACAAGTAGTTCTAGCTAAAAAACTGTTTGAGTAAAGTCAATTTGAAGGTCATCGGGTGTTGTCAGCCTCTTAAATAACATGTACCATATTTCACGGAGGTAGTCGCAAGCAGCGACTTGCTCTCTCATCTTCCTTATATTCCGTTTTCTTCATCTATACATATAATAAAGCTGAAGAGGGTCGAAACATGTTACATGGAAGATAATCGAAAAAAAGTTGGCTGGGGATACTTAGAATCGATAACAGAACACGTTCCAACAATTTTTAGAATTTTTGTCTGTTTATCTGTTTGTCTGTTTATCTGTTTGTCTGTTTATTTGCCCGCGCATCACGTGAAAACGGCTGAACGGATTTCGATAAAATTTTGTATAGAGATAGTTTGAGTCCCGGTAAAGGATAATATATAGTTTTAATCCCGAAAATCAACCCTGGTGGGGGTGAAAATGGGTTTGAAAGTTTGTATGGAGAATTTTTAACCTCTGAAACGATTTAGATAGAAATGAGTATGGAGATAATTTGAGTCTCGAGAAATGTCATAGGATAGTTTTCAAACCCTTGTGGGGGTGAAAAGGGGGTTGGAAGTTGGTATGAGGATTTTTTTACCGCTGAACAGATTTAGATGAAAATTGGTATAGATATAGTATGGGTCTCGAGAAAGGACAGGATAGTTTCATCTTGAAAAAAAAGCCCCCCCCCCCACCTTACTTTAGAACCGTAGGTCCAAAAAATTTGAAAAAAATAATGGAAGCGAAGCCTGAAAGGTACTTTAAATAAAAACTATCTATCTATACATCTATCACGTGAAAACGGCTGAACGGATTTTGATGAAATTTTGTGTAGAGATAGTTTGAGTCCCGGGAAAGGACAAAGAATAGTTTTCATCCCGAAAATCAACCCTGGAGGGGGTGAAAAGGGGGTTGAAAGTTTGTATGGAGATTTTTTAATAGATATTAGTATGCAGATAATTTGAGTCCCGAGAAACGACAGAATAGTTTTCATCCCGAAAATAAACCCTTTCACCCCGAAAAGGGGGTTGGAAGTTGGTATGACGATTTTTTAACCGCTGAACTGATAAAGATGAAATTTGGTATAGTATGGGTCTCAAGAAAGGACAAATGATAGTTTTCACTCCGAAAATCAACCCTAAAGGGGTGAAAAGATAGTTGGAAATTTGTATAGGGAATTATTAACCGCAGAATCGATTTAGATAAAATTTGGTATGGAGATAATTAATTAAAAAAGGAAATAAAATAGTTTTATCTCGGAAATTGTCCTTTAAACGGATACAAAAGGGGTGAAAGTTTACATGGGGAAGAAACAACCAATAACCGCTGTCCGTATTTAGATGAAATTTGGTATTTAAATAATTTGTAATTTTTTGGTCAATGCGTTCATATTTATAACATGTTACCCGTCGATGCTTTAAATTTACATTTACCCGCTCTTAACAAATATTTGAAAATGTCATGAATGTCAAAGGGTTATTGCAGGTTCGAGTATTATATATGACGGACAAACATGCATGGCCCAAACCAAAAAACTACTACAACATTTATAGGACACCGTTTAGGTAGGAAAACATATCAAACGTTTTGTGAAGCAGTCAGATTAGGATTTATTTTTCTTTATAATTAAACAATAGGTACATTATCTGTCTCTCAAGCTGTTTTGATGTCTTCTTGAAGAACTACGCATTATTTTGTATCTTTAAGATCTAATAATGTATTACTGTTTTGAAAAAAAAAAAGTCCCGTCGAGTATCTTTTCGGTCATAATACTTCTTGGGCCAGAGGTGTAGAGTTAGAACCGGTGGTAGTTTTGGAACGAAGTTCCTTATTGGACGGTTCGCGGATGGGGGGCTAGGTGAAAAAAAGTCACGTGACCGTCACGAAAAAGCGTCACGTCACGAAAACGCGACACCCATACGATTGAGAAACATGTAAAATGGAATGAAATAAAAAATTTATAAAATAGAATAAAATGAAGTGAAGTGAAGTGTAGTGAAAGTGAGAAGTGACAAAGTGATAAAAGTGAAAAAAGTCGAGAACCTAAAACTAAAAAATGTCAAAAATGACAAAATTTCTAAATTTCAAAAATTTCAAGTTTCAAAAATTTCAAAAATTTCAAAATTTCAAAAATATACAAAAAAATTAAAACCTCAAAATTAACGAAAAAGTCAAAAATGTAATAAAATTAAATAACATAACTTCGTTCCAACAGACTGTTCCACGACACTCACGTATTTTATTTTTCTCTGACGTTCATTAGTGCATTGTAATGTGCTTACCTTGAAGTATGTAATTACCACAATTATTGCAACCAGTAACGTAACATCAGTGTATGATCTGTGACAGTGTGGTAAAAACGTATGAAAATTCATTACCTACGGTAACGTAATCGAAATCCGCCCCTCCCCCCCCGACCGTCGGCACGCATGGTTTCAGTGGATTTTTAATATGTGTGTAGGTAAAGCAGTGTATGCTTCAGTACATAATTAGGCCTTATTACGTAACAGTTACATAAACTACTATTTATCTCTTTTTAGGATTCCGTAGTCAACTAGGAACCCTTATAGTTTCGCCATGTCCGTCCGTCTGTCCACGGTCTAGCTCAGTTACTGTTCGCACTAGAAAGCTGAAATTTGGTGAGGCCTGATAAGAACTTTCAATAAAAACTATATTGAATAAAATCGGTTCAGCCGTTTTTGAATTATCAGTCAAAATTGCATAGTGAAAGAATGTGCTGGATATTAAACTGACGTAAGCGCCGCCAAATATCCCTTAATAAACGACCGTTTGAACGAATGTTTCGTAACAGGGCGGCATTTACGAAACTACACTGAGCATCTCTCGACATGCTCTTGGCCGGTGTTTTTTGCATTGTTATCCCGGAAATCACCCCTTAAGGATTACTTATTCCTCAAATAGAAAAAAAACATTTCTGCATTTGTGACACCCCCCCCCCCCCCCCCCCCCCATTTCAACCGCGCCTGTTCTTACCTTTCATGCTTATCATTTCATTAAATCAGTTAACGGGAGGATCGATTTGGATGATATTTGCCGTGGACATGAACGTATAAATACAAAAGTGGTCCTGTATCGTCCGATATACACCTACTATTGTATGTCGTTTAAATCATGCTTATAAAAATTAATAGGATAAATCCATCTGTCAACTTTACTTCAAGTTCCGCCTCCAGGGTAGCGGGAGATAAATTAGGGGTGAATTAGCCGCTTACTGACACATACCGAATTCCACGCGGGCGGAGCCGCGGGCACAGCTAGTATCAGTATAAAAGCAAGTACATCGCTTGTGCCAACCCTATTCCCGTGATGAATGACGCGTCCGCGACCGTGACGCGAGTTTCAGCTTTGTTCATCCAGAATGTCGAATGGGGGATATACGTCACCGTGTATATAGAAATATAGGCACTCGTGCGGCACACGCTGTATACTCGACACGATATATAAATACGCCATAGCTTGCACAAATATTTCACTAATCTGCAGTCGTACATGGCTAATGGCGTTGTTCTTAGGCGCTCTTGCGAGCACACATTGTACCTATATGAATACGTCAGGCCTTGAAGAAATATGTCAGATCCATTACTATGACTGGTGCTAATATGGGCACACAATTTTATTCATTTAAGAATCAAATGTGTATACTGACGTCACCGTGTATGTATTAAGAAATATAGGCACTGCGAGCACACGTTGTATAGGTAGGTACTTGGTGCAATATTTGTATACATATACGCCATATATTAATATTACCTATATTAAAAATTGTCCCGAATAGTTATATTTTTCAAAGACCAATAATACCTAATTGTTTGTGAGTGAAATATGGGATACATAATTTCTCATATTTTTAGGTAAGTAGGTGTAAGGGGTTGTAGGTGGAGAATAACACAGGTAGAGACTAGAGCTTTAGGGACTTCGATTTGTTTTAATAGTTTTATACTACAAACGCGACGCGTGTAGGCCGGAGGCTCAGGGCAACTGAATTTATTGTCTTCATTGCCTTTAAGCTTGAATACTTCTAATAAGAGTATAATAGTAGAGGAACGCAAGTTTATGCTTTACAGTACGTTAGTAATAATTATCATCATCATCGCCCACAGGTGAGCGTAGGCCTCAGTCTCTTCGTGTACGCCACTTAGTCCCGCAACCTTTCGTATGTCGTCTGCCCATCAAGCTAACGGACGCCAGGGGCTTCTCCAGGGCACTCTGTCAACATTTTAGTCCACCTGCCATCACTCCGCCTGGTAAAATGTCTGACCTATTTTAGTTCCCACGCACTTGAATAACCGGTTTTTTTAAAGTGCACCCGGTAGGAAAATTGTGGTTATGTCAAACAATCACAAAAAAATGGATACTATAAGAATGCGTGAGGATATGAGGACATAACGATCCTTTTATTCTTGAAGAAAATCCGATTTTTCTCATATTTTTGAAAAACAAGTATATAATTTTTTTCTCTTTTACGGACATAATAATACCCTCACTCGATCCTACAGCTTCATGACGGCCCTCGGTGGCTCTCTGTGCCACTTGGATACTATGCATAATGTTCTTAGTAAGCGTCCATCTCGGCTGTGTAAGTCACCATGACTTATACAGAGCCGAGATGGCCGCAAGGTCAGGATACTTACATTATATTAAAAAGGCAAGTTTTTAAACATTTTAGAATGTTGGCAGATTTAATCGCTAGTTTGTTAAATGCCGCCCAATCCAGCTAGGTTCTCCTGGAGATCTCCTTCTGATGATGTCATTTGTCGAAAAATAGAATATGCCCAAGATACGCGAATTGATCGACCACTTCTAGTTTTAAGTTATAACTAGGAACCTATAAACTTCACAAAGAAATTACCTGTCTATCTATTTATACTTAACCTACTACTGTTGAGATCAGTTACAATAGATTTTACACAAATAGTATTTTTTTGCTAATTTTGAGAATAATAATTATGTGGAACAATACGATTATGTATGAGTTGAGTCCTCATAAACGCATATTTTTATGAATTTATTTGTTTCAAAACCTCTTACTTTGGACATCGGTCACTCCATTCTTTAGCACTCCTATTACCTAATTAGTTTCAATTGCCAGACGAGATCAAATTCTCGAAACGTTGATGAGTAATTAATTAATTTCGGTGAAGCGTGATAATCCAAAATATTAATCCATTGAATTAATAGAGTGGTCTCACTGAGTATCGTCCGTCCCAATTCAAGTTTGTAAGGTAAACGTAGTATTTGATACGCCAGTGCCCAGTAGTTACAACCTCCTATCACCTTTATAGCAAATGACATATGTTTAAACATAATGGGACAGTGAAGAGCACTCGTAAATTATGAATTCACCCTTTCCGCTAACGCATATGCAATCTGTCCTTTCTAAATCTTACATTTAGACTAATTTATAACACAACCATTTAGTATACTAGTACTAGTTACCTATCTGAGAACTATTGTAGATCCTTAACCGAGAACCGCCCTACTCTAATTGATTAAAGTTTTTATTTTATCATCCCTCTTTTTGCAACATTATACTTAAGAAGGTACCTATCGAACTCTATGGCGCCGTCCGCGTTGTCACGTCAAATAGACTAGCCTAGCCGCCGATACGTATTCTGCAAACAATATGCGGGCATTGACTGCATCCTAGAAATGCAAAAAAGGCCAAATGAGAAATTAAACGCATTGTCCCATAGTTGACGCAGAAACGTTACCATTCTTCACCTTTATTGCAATCGCGTAAGGTACACCAATCGTCAGACAAACTGATAGTCCATTTGCAAAAGATTAGCCGTCTGCACACGCATCAACAAAAACCCTTTTTGCTTCTTCTTAAAGATAAAAAATCTGCACCGGCGCGACAAAGCGTTAAAACGTTAAAGTCTTTGCTGATTTCAACTAAACAATACCTTTTGTTATGAAATTTGTATGCAAATAACAAGATTTGGCTACCGATGCCGTTTGACGAATTTATTGCGATTTGTTTAGTTTGTCCATTGGGACACTTTTTTCGGTAATCTTGTTAGTCGGTAGCAGTTTACAGTTAATGTTTTTGTTGAAGTTTTGAAAAAGGGTTAGTGACCTAGTGAAATAACTGTCAATCAAAACTTCTACACAATATTTTTTATCATTTGCCGCTTCCGAAAGCTACTGTCTTGCCTCAATGTGTTGTTACTTGTTATTGATAACTTGTGTAGGAATTTAATGTATAGTTTTAAGAAATATCGTTGAACCAATAATTCCACGACACCCATACAATATTTGGTTGTAATCTCGACTACTTACTCTTTATTTAGATGAGGTAAGTACACCGCTCTTTGAGAGAAGTAGATAGCGCTGAATCGGTTGTTGTGGTAAGCAAGCCTACTTTTCAATTATAAATATTATTGGATTGGTCATTTGTTGCTATGGTAACGTCATCCTAGGCCATTCCGTAAAACATGGTTTCATGGCAATTAATTTCCTATAACATGAATTCAAGTTTGTGGTAGTTACTCAAGTTACATGCTTTTTCCATAATAGACGGAGTGTTGGCCACGTCAGATATGACACAATAATGAGAGGAACGAAACCGTCTTTGCTATACTATGCTTATCAGAAAAAGAAAAATATTTATTTGGGCTTAGTCGAATTGTTTTAAGAATATGTACAGTCAAGTGTAAAAATATGGGTGTACTCATCTTACTCAAAAATATGTCCCATAGTATCTTATTCCGTTGTAATAAGTGCGTAGTACCATATTTATGACACGATTTTTTCGATACGTATTTTTGCACTTGACTGTACTATACACATTCTTAAAACAATTCGACTAGGATCCTCCTTGTAAGTAAACATATACCTGTATCGGGAGAAACCACTCTTTATACATATATCTAGATCATCGATCAGACATCTGGCAGCTGTAAAGTTGTGGACTGAAATGATATGAACAATTACCTAGATTTTATCATTGCCAAAAGTTTCTGTTGGGGGAAAGTAGTGACAAACGACGTATAATGTAATTCGATTTTTGTTTTACCTACAGTTTTGTTTCCGCAATAATACGTAACGTTTTTGTTCAAATCTAAATATATAAAAGAAGAAACTGACTGACTGACTGACTGACATATCAACGCACAGCCCAAACTGCTGGTTCTAGAGATTCCAAATTTGGCACGTAGGTTCCTTATATGGTCTAGGGATGCACTAAGAAAGGATTTTTCAAAATTCACCCCCTAAGGGGGTAAAATGGGGGTCCAAAGTTTGTATGGCGAATCAAGATTTGTAAGACTATTTTATTCGAATCTTCACACGAGTATTCCTAACAATAAATGAGTAAACACGTGTTTCAGGTGTTTTGAAAATTCAACCCCTAAAAGGGGCAAATGCGGTCACAAAGTCTGAAAATCAACATGGGTATCGTATCCTTTTTGAGTACTTATAGTACGCGGGCGAAGCCGCGGGAAAAGGCTAGTGTTAGAATATATAGGCAGATTTTCCCTATTTTGATATAACATTTTTCCAACTGACAGAATTTGCTAGTGTGTCACACTAACCTCCACCCATTAAAAAAAAAGTTGAACCAATATAATATTAAAGCTGCCGGATGCCCGGATCTAGCAATAAGGATAGTACCTATAGCAATCTAACTAGACTGGTTTTGTTGCTCTCATTATTGTGTCATATGTGACGTAGCCAGTTCTCAGTATATAATGGGTCATCTAATCTACCATAAGTGTTTTGTAGAATAAGGTAGTACAACATATCAAGCAAACTTTGCTTCGTTTTGTTTAATTCTTAAGGATAAACTATGACTTAAAATTAATATATACCTATAAAACATAAAAGAGATTCACTTTAACCGTAAAACAGACTATTCTTAGTACCTGTTCAAACACTTGGCACTCTTCAGCAAAAACGCATTGGCAATGCTGTGAAATAAATTCATTCCGATATTTTATTGCGATGTTTTTGTGTAAGAGAGAAGAATGCGCACGCAATCAGCGCACGTAAGGTTGGAGCCACCTATTCGCAGTTTTAATAATACTTGTTACCTATGTATAAGTTACAGTTTTTTTGCCCTATATACAACATCTATAAAGACCAAATGCATATTATATGAAACTATTTCTAAAATCCGTTATATATTTAAATTCCACCTTGTAAGATTCTCTAGCAGAGTATTTTTTATTCTGTCGATGTTTTTATCTTTGCGTTCTTCTTGCTCAGAAACACTGGCATTTCTGATACTTACAGCCTTGGCCAGAAGTATTGAGCATACTAGTGGTTGTTTTTTGTTTATAATTTTGATGTTAAGCATTATTTCCCTATAAGTAATAATAATGTACAATGACATAAATAATGTTATATTTAATTTATACATCTAGAAAACTTCACTTAATAACACCCACTTTCAAGGTAGGTTTTGTATGAAAATCGCATGGGTGCTCTATACTTTTGGCCGAGGCTGTACTTATAAGAATATGTAAGAAAATATATAAAAAAATATGTAAGAAATTATAATTCCCCTATTGTAACTGCGATAACCCTGAAATATCACTTTGTCCAAGTAAAAATATGTTTGCACTCGCGTCATATTAAATGCTTATTTTATGTTTTGCTTCCAGTCAGGCAAAATATAGAATAAACGTAATACTTTAAGTATATATACAGCCTTGGACAGAACTGTTGAGCTCCCTTGCGATTTTCATACTAAACTCGAAACTTTAATCCAGCGTTTTTGAAGTTATTTTATCAATTAATTCAAACTGAACAGGCATGTTTTGTTGAAGTTAGTAGTAACTGCATAGAGTATTTGCAATTTGACGCACCGACCTAAAGTCGCATTTTTGGGACCTCCACTTTTCATATTTTATAGGTACCTTGAAAGTGTTATTAAGGGAAGTTTTCTAGATATATAAATAAAATATAACATTTTACGTCATCGTACATTGTTATTATAGGGAAATAATACTTAACATCAAAATTGTAAACAAAAATCTGCTATGCTCAACACTTCTGGCCAAGGCTCGGCGCACAGAGGGGTATTTCACCCAAAAGGCTGGCCAAAATTATTTAGTTACATTTTTGATTTTATTTTGGTTTGTGAATTCATATTTTAGTATTATGTTTTAATTAAAATAATGTTTTTATCAAAAATATCTACACACTTTTTTTTAATATAAAATACCTATATACTTATGTTGATACATCCGACACGTCATCGCCTGAAGATTCATTGTCATCAGAAGATGAAGATATATTCAGTGTTTGTGGTCTGGCTGTGTCACCGATTTCATTTACATGCATTTCTGGAGGAAGCATCATGTCTCTAGCCTCAGAGCTAAAAGTTTTGACGTTTTTAGGCGGCTTAGGTCTAATGCTACTAAGAAATGGATCTGAAGTTAAAAGCAGACGATTCAGAACATCTAAATTGCACTGTTCTCTAGAGAACTTTCTCGAAAAGCTGTTTCTGTACTCTCTAAAATGCTTGTTTCTTGCCTCTGCTGCCTCTTCTGATAAATTTCCAATAGGAAGCAGGGCATGTTTCATGACAATAGGACCATGAATTAAAACTTTATGAACTGTTGGAGTCATTGGTTTCCAGCCGTACAACTCAACATACAGCTTTGCCGTGTCATCGCAATACGACTCAAATTTTGTTAGATCTATGTTTTGGCCACACGATATTACTTCAAGAACAACGGCAAATCTCTTTATCAAATTAAGGTCTATATCCGTGATGCTTGAAGATATCTCGGCATTTGTGAAAAATCGTCTGCTGGTATTTCCATCATTGCTAGTGCCGTACTGCTTCCTGGTCAATGATGCTTCTACATATATTGATAGTGCCTGAGTGGAGCTTAGTTGACTCTTTGAAACAGGCGTGTCACTTTTTTTAAGAGCTTTTTGATATTTTTCTCCTCTTTTTGGAGATGTTACTATATCTTTGACAACTCTTGCACCGCTAAAGTTGCCCGATTCTCGTAACTTCATTTGGCTAGCGTATAAAAGCTGCGGAGCCTCATGGTTTAGTCGCAGGGATTCTGTTTTCCGTCGCTTGCTACGGTCAGATAAGGTATCAAAATCTTTTTGCGGGCGACCAGCAGCACTAGAGGTACAGGCAGTAGTATTACGAGTGAGTGGAATTTCCAAAGTCCCTTTTAACCATTCGTCATTTTTCTTTAAAAATAACGGTTCTATTCTATTTGCAGCATGCCATCTATTCTTAAATTCAGATTTTAGCCGTGAAAATTTGCGAAGAAATCCGGTCTTGTGTTCTTTTGGGAACGTGCTAGAGTTAGTTAACTGGTAACCCACAGTGTCCAATTTCTTTGCAAATTCTGTTTTAATGCAATCACTGGCCATGCGAAAAATATATTCGCGGGTTATTATTTTCACGCCAGAAGAACCTGTGACATAAAATTCCTTAATAAATTTTCATGACATGAAAACTTAACTTTGTTTGGTAAATTCGCTCTATGTAAAAAGTACCATAAAAACCAAAGTAGCACTTAATAGCACCTAAGATTCTAATTTTGTCTAATAATATTAAATAAACTATCTAACAATACCAGAAAAATAGTCGGGAACCACCAGGCATCATAACTTTAGGACTTTGATTTTAACACAAGTTTGTCAATTCAATACGCGAGTAGGTAGTTACGTAAAATGTTATTTATAGCTTAAAAAAAACTTGATGCCAAAAAGTAATCAACTAAGTAAATACTGCTTACCTGGTACATTGTTTTCATGTTCAGACATTATAACAAAAAAAGACTTGTGCTTGTTGAAATTACAAATTAAAAGAAGCAATTATTTTCGCTCGTACATTGTGATCTGAAAGATCGAACTCAACTGATGACTTAAATGACACCCGATTGACAATTACCTACGACATGTACCGAAAAAAAAAATCATATGGCTACCCAGAGTCTTTACCTAATGAGTCTAGTTATTTTCTGTAGAAATTATAAACTTTGTGATTTACGAATATTGGCCAGGTATCAATCTCAGGTATCCCTGTGTGCGGCGCAAGTAAAAGTAAAGCACAAACATTGGCAGTTGGCACCTACGCGATCGATGCTTCCCTATCTTTACATCAGAAGTTTGTACAGTCTCATAAATAACACGTCGAAATTTTAGCACGACATTAAATTTGTAAGGTACTGTACAGTCGCCATCAAATATATCGGACCGGCTAAAACACTCAAAAATATCTGAACATGCACTTTATCCCTTTGACAATAGAGGCGTCGTTCACATATTTGTGACCACCTTGGCCGCTCCTATATATCTGATGGCGACTGTACAAAGTCACTTTTGAAAAGGTATCCCAAACATGAAATACCTAATATTGGTATACCTTTCATAAAAATACATTGTATCCACTCATGCTGCCTGCCGGATGACTTCTTGTAATATTTAACGAGGTGACCTAATTTCTTCTAGTCTCGATACCTAATATATACATATAAGTATAGTATATAGCGGCATCTTACAACAAAGAAATAACGTAAGCTTAACCGCCTTCCCATAGTTTGCTGTCCAGCATTGTTAAGACGTATTTCCACAGTCGACTGTACGAAGACGTTGCGTGCGGGCCACACAATGAGCCGGCGACATTGATGGATGATTCCACATTCAACGAATACATTACGATTTTTGCTTTCATTTCGTTCGATACGAATGTCACAAGGTTATGATATCGAGGCGATGCCGATTGGGCATCTTCTCGTTGGAAATGTTGGTTAGCACCGTTTTAATTGTATCAATTGTGCTGTCGGACAAGGTACTAGTAAGTCGTGCGTAAATCGTGTTTTGTTTTTTGCTGGGTATTTTAAGAACAGTTTTTAACTTTTGCGTAAGCCTAGATCATTAATTATTGTATTTTATGCTTGCGATCAGGGGGCTAATTTTTGACAATCGAGCGCTCGAATTCAAAGAATTTAACCTCGAACTCGAATATAATCACACACAAAAGTTTAGCGCCATTATTTACGCAAGAAATTAATAGCATAAATAATCATGATCTTAAATTACTATCGAATCTCAAAAATCGTCCCCCAGACTCAACTTCGTCGATCTTTTCAATGATTTCGAATGGGTTTTAGTAAAATAGAAACTCAATGTAAACGTACATGTTTATTTTTAGACTCAGCTTTGACCGCCGATTGATACTGGCCACAGTGAATGTATTTTTACCTATTTAATTTTATAAAACCTAAACTTCATAAAAATAGGCTAGGTATTAAAACATACTGTAATGACAGATGAATTATTAATACCTATACTTACAGTTAGTAGGAATTCATGAAGGTACGAATGTCAATAAGTGTGCTTAACGTGCACCATCTTATAGATTTATTCATGGACGATTTATTTATCACTTTACCCTCTCTCATGTCTGAAAATAATGGTCGCCATATGTAGGTACTTTAAGATCAAGATTTAGCTATATCGGTTTTGGCAAAATACCACTTGTTGGTCGCTAAATGGAAAAGTTGTGAAAATTTTAGGTTTATATCACTAAAGGGAGGGAATTTTAGGTTTATATCAGATTGATTTAAAACAATATTTATAATAGATTTGAATGATTTGATGATTTATTCATATTTATCTCAGCAGTTGATACTTAAAAGTCTTAAAACTAACAAGAAGTCGGTTTCTGCTCCTTGAGGTTTGTACCAGCGATGGTGCGTCATAAATATTCGTAGGCAAGGGAGAGCTAATTTTGACTCTCCATTTCTTCATGACGTGATAGGGATTGACGTAAATGACTATAGTTTAAATTTCTCATACTATTTTATTGGTTTCGTATTCACATTTTCCCTATTTTAGTTACAAAACAATTTTTCATTTAAAACTAATTGCCAAGAATTTGTACCTAAACCTAAGTCATTGCCAATAAACTGATGATTATACACAATCACTACTTTTTATACAATACAAAAATATAAATAACTGTATATCCACAACATATAGAATGAAAATCGACATTTTATACACTCTCTTAAATATGAAATATAATGGTAACTTTACAAAATGCTGTAAATATAAGTAACAATTTAATTTACATTGATTATTCATAGTTATGCATATTAAATTAAAATATTTTGTATTAAAGACATTGAACTAATATATAACATAATACTGTTATTTAAATTATAGATGACGACAATGACTTCAAGCGAAATGTACAAACCCAACACTCAAAGAATCTATAGCCTAAAATAATTAATAATCACACTTTTGACATTGTAAAGTTTCCCGCTTATCTATCCAAACATCCAATTATTTGACTGGTTACCCTAAACATTACACAACTTAAAATAATCTTAAATTAATTAAACTTTAATCATCACTTTCATACACCTTATCGACACAAAGGAATGGTAAGAAAACTGAATGTTCATAGAGGAAAATATAGTTATTTCTTTACACATTATAAGGCGGTTAGTCCGTAGTCCGACTTGATAACGGGTTGGTTGGACTGGTTGATCCCGGAGCCGCAGCCGGCGGTGACGGGCGAGCCGTGCGCCTGCGCCGCCAGGCTCGCCACCATGCCCGGGTCCATGCCCGCATGCATCCCCATCATGTGGAGGTGGTGCTGCGTCATCGCGTGCCCCGGATTCATGCCCGTATGCGACATCGGGCTGATCGAAGGGTCGTGCGACATATTTTGCTGCACGCCGACGCAATGTAAGTCATTCATAATATTATCCGTAACATTTTCTATACTATCTGGTCGTCCATTGTTGTTTGATTTCTTCTTATCATTGTTATTCGTATTCTTATTTGATCTACTCTTTGGTGTGGATCCCTTCGCGGTAGTCGTGACCCCGGCGGGATTAGTTTTTCTTCTAACGTTTTTGGTGTTCGGTAGTTTGTTGTCCTTCTTCCACTTCATCCGTCGGTTCTGAAACCAGATTTTGATTTGTCTTTCGGACAGGACTAGAGTATGGGCTATTTCTATTCGTCTTCTCCGCGTAAGATATCGATTGTAATGGAATTCTTTCTCCAGTTCTAAGATTTGGTGTCTCGTATAGGCTGTTCGTTGTCGCTTCGGCTCCATTCCCGGTTGATATTGACCATTAGCTGTAAAAAAAAATACATAATTAATCCTTTTTAATGACTCCTATACCTGTATACCTGTAAAAAATAAATACATTTTCATCCTAAAGCAATTTTCTCAATCAAAAACCGGCCAAGTGCGAGTCGGACTCGCGCACCGAGGGTTCCGTACAAACCTGTAGGTATATAAGTAAAAGTTCACCCATTGCGTTGACATAGAAGTTTGATTTTGTTACAGCTTAAAGGTATTATAGACCTGAGTATTTGATATGAATTTCAATTTAATACCTCTACGCGTTTACGAGGAAAAAGGTAGTAAGTTAAAAATTAAAAAAAATATTTTTTGTATGATTTTACTAAAAATGTCTACTTTTCGTAATTTTTCCTGTGTCTGTGCTATATGAAGTCTTTTCGTGCCAAGTTTCAAGTTCCTGAGTTTACGGGAAGTACCCTTTAGGTTTTGAGTTTCTTGCGAGTACTCAGTTTCAAAATATGCGACTTAAATTGCTATTTCTTTTGATTGCGTTGACATAAAAGTTTGGTTTTGCTACATCTGAAAGGTCCTATAGCCCTGAGTATTTGACATGAATTTCAATATAATACCTCCACGCGTTTACGAGGAAAAAGGTAGTAAGTTTAAAATTTATAAAAATATTTTTTTGTATGATTTTACCAAAAAATTCTACTTTTTGTAATTTTTCCATTGTCTATGCTATATGATGTTGCTTCGTGCCAAATTTCAAGTTTCTGAGTTCACGGGAAGTACCCCGTAGGTTTTGCGAGTGCCGAAAAACTCTAAAATTTGCAGCATAAACGACTGTATCTTTTGATTGCGTTGGCTTTTAAGTTTGATTTTTTTACAGCTCCAAGGGACAATAGACCTGAGTATTTGATATAAATTTTAGCTTGATACCTCTACGCGTTCCTGAGAAAAATGGTCTTGACAGACAGACAGACAGACAGACAGACAGACAGACAGACAGACAGACAGACAGACAGACAGACAGACAGACAGACGGACAACAAAGTGATCCTATAAGGGTCCCGTTTTTTCCTTTCGAGGTACGGAACCCTAAAAACCATGATTATGAAAAATATAACAACTGTAGAATACCTACTACAATTTCATTATGCTATCATGTTGCAAAATTCATTTTATCTGCCTATTTTGTAAGCCATAATGCTGTCAATTTTAGTTGTTGGTAACAGAAAAAAGTATTCACACGCAATTTTCCAACAGATTTCATCGTAACCTTAAATTTCCAAGTACATATTCTCCAATTATGGACACCTACAAACAACCTACATAAGTAATTATATAGTAGCCTGTACATAGTCACATTAATTGTCGTGGCTACGCCGCGACGTGGCGTGTGGTTGAATAATGCATGCCATAATTAATGTGCATAATAATGCGCGGGCATGAGCTTCCTTTTTTGTTTTGATTAATTGCGTAAAGCAAATTAGAGTAGCCGGCTTGTTAGATTGCAAAGAGGCTTGTTGGCTCAACAACATTGTAAATGTCGGACGCTTAGGTAACTATAGTTAGACCACGCTAACTTTGCACCCACCTTGCAAGTGATAAAGTGTGGTGAGCCAGCAGGAACGTCAAACATAAAGGAAAAAACTCATTTATGGTGGCAGGTTCAAAATATTGCCACCATAAGAAAATTAACCATAGAGCAATAAGTTAATAATTAACAAATAATAAATAAATTGACAATTAAGGAATTTTAGATTAAAATTAATATCCAGATATCCGGATAGCAAGCTAACCCTAATTGCTACATTTTTAGTTAATCGCTAGTATCGTTATAATATACTTGTCAATGAATAGGTATTATTCTGATTTTGTGAAGATAAAAACAACAAGAAAAATAGGTTATATTATTAGTCCATAAAATTAGTGCAGGAAATTATGTAATTATAACTATGTATAGTTTTAGACTATTTCTAGTCAATACTATATGTACTAACATACTTACTCGTACTAAATGGTATTAAGACGTGACCAACCCAAGGTTTTATTCGACGCCTTCAAGCATTTTAAGGCCTATTCTTGAATTCAATACTCGTCTAACAAAAGCTAACAGTTCCTTACAATGGCGCTTTGTAATGTTATTTGCGACTTAATTTTCCAATTTCCTTTGTGAATAAGTATTAAATTGATACATTAACATTAGATGAACATATATGTTATGAGAAATTGCTGAAAAAGTGGAGCTGTTTAGCGGTGAAAGACAATATTTTTGAGCACTGAAGTACCAACTGGTTAAATAATTCAATTACTTATATAATAATATGTATGTAAGTTTATTATATAAAGTATAAGTGTAAGTTTATGTTTATTCTTAATGTTTGATTGATTGAACATATCTCTTTTTCGCCCAGTGGTTGACTGGTAGAGAATGCCTTAAGGCATTAAGTCCAGTATGTCAGTCAAGTATTTTATGCGCATTAAAGTTTAAGCAAATAAATAAAAAATATATCTTTGATTTGGTTTGAATAGAATCCGGTACATAATTGTTTTATATCTGTAGTGTACAGATATATGTAAATTAATTTGAGTTAAAAAAAACTACATTTCTAAAAATGTAATTAGGTAGGTAATGCGTGTGTAGATATATATATAATGGGTGTCCCACTTACGTGTAAAGTTGGCAGCAGGCAAAACTTTTTGCCTAAGAGACTTGTTTTGCGATAGTTGTGAACTTGTGAAGCTCAGGTAAATAATTACGTTTAAATAACCAAGTTTTGTTGTAATGAATACTTAGTAAGATAAATATGTTCATTCATTACAACAAGTGTCTGCATCAGTTCTTGAGTTTTTGGTTTCTAAAAATTGTCTGGAAAATATCGGTTTTTAGTGGTAAGACCTTATTTGCCGTGTTTCTTTATTATACGGTGTGTGCGGTTTAAGATAATTTATTCAGGACTTCTGCATATGAAGATATGTGCATATAACGATTCCACCAGGTAATTCCTGTAACACGAGCAAAAAATTAAACGTAGATTCTACTCCTCATACATTAGAACTTATTTTCATATACTTTTTTAAAATGTTAAAGAATATGTATTCTTTAGAGGTTGTCTCTTTTTCGTACAAACTAAGTAGTATTTTCAATGTAGAAACGTTAAAATCCGTCTATTTGACATTGCGTGTACGAATAAACTTTAAAGTGTACTAAAAATCAATCCACAAGTTATTTTTCAAATTCGCTGAACTAACATTGTCTAATTTGAGGAGTAGGATCAACGTTTTAATTTATTGCTCATGTTACAGGTAACACCCAGTATGTAATGCTTTTTTAACAAAAAAAAGCCCCGAGTGTTTGATACATGCTTGAAATAATTTTAAACAAAAAAGAACCGACTTCACTTAGCCTCCACCTTTCCAGAAGCAAATGCCCGAGCTGCTGTATATTCAAAACACAAATAGTGCCTTTAAAAAAAAAAAATAGGTGTGCCTATAATATATGAAGAGTTCCCTCGATTTCGCCAGGATTCCATCAGCTGAACCTGACCTGGTGACAATGGGACCAACTTTAAAGTATACCTACTCTTTCAAACAAAAAATGAATTTTTCAAATCGGTGCACATGCATTTAAATAAAAAAACACAAAAGAAAAACAAAGATCCCGAGGAATTGAGAAGCTCCTCCTTCGAAATCTTGAAGTCGGTTGAAAACGTTGCAAATTGGAGCTTTTTTTCCTGAACCTCATACAATGATTGTATGTAGGTACTATTTGTTTCACACGCTTGCCGCAGAGAGCGTGAAAATCCGAGCGATATTGCTCAGAGCGTTTTTTTTTCGTAAAACAGGCATAAATTAAAAAAAAAGGAAGATGCTATTTCACGCAATAGGCGATTCGATAAAATTCATATACATAAACAAACGCAAGCCACACTTACACAAGTTAAAGTGAATAAGCTCAATTTACCAAATAACCACGAATCAATCTCAAGGGTTGGAAAGGGACGGCCGCAAGGCCCAGGGTTCGTGAGGAATGCCTCTGGAATGTGAGGGCGCTGCGAGCCCGAGATTGTAGTGGTCAGGCGGCGACTCCTTTCTGTACAGTGTACCTATATTTCTTATGTGTAGGTAAGTACAAAGCGTACTGACTGGATGAATCCGACTATTGAAATAAGTCCGTTTTTAGGAGGTTTCAAAATGGCTAATATCTATAATTAAATTAGACCCACAAAGGCAGGCACCTATTGTATATAAATAAAATCCACTTTGTCTAGAGATTTTAGAGAAGTTTGGAGATTCTGAGCTATAGGAATCGTCTTTCGAATTGGTAAATTAAAAATGCCAATATAGACGACACATTCCCATAAAATTTTCTGCACTCCGTGAAAATTGTGTGCAGAACCGGCTCCCCTACCCTAGGGTAGAGCTTTTTTTAACCTGACTAGAACTTTATGCTTAAGTCCTTAAACGAGCAGACTATTTGGTGGGATGGTACCCCGGAGAAATTCCAAGAACCTTCCGCGACCAGACATGATTAATTTTATATACTGGAATACTCCTAACGAGCTTGCGTTTCCGGTGAGATCAGTTAAACCTGATCTAAGTGACTAGATGGGAATCTAACGGATGGGAGTTTTGTCGCTGGTTCACTATTCCTAGCTGAGAAAACTCCAGCAAGAAACTCAGCTAGACCCGACACGACGGCTATCGGAGTGAAGGGTAGATGGAGCGGAACAGTCTCTCTAGACACCAAACACCAAATGGCGTTTGTGTCCTGATCTCTTATGACATTGAGACGTCCTTTCTTCAATGTACTGTTATGTGGTAAATATGTAATGAATCAGATGGGTTTCACCTCATAAAGCAGGTAGGTATAGGTTAGGGTAGAATTAATTAATGTACAACAATGTGATGGTATGTGGTCGTGACTGCCATACAAGTACCTATGAGTTCGCAGATTTTTCCTTATAGTCACAACTCAACTGCTGATAAGTCTAACATGTCAGGGTATACAAAAGGCAAGATAAATACACGCTTTGCACTCAGGAAAGGGCACACCACTTTGGGCAAATAAACAATTGATAAGTACTCCGAGCGCGCATCCTCGCAGGCCTCGCATCCTTATCACACCAGCGTTGATCGATCACCAAAGAAATTGCTTACACCACATTCGCGCTGCTTATCACCCGTCATTTGTTTCAAGAACAATACCATCGAAGCTTCGATCGTAATGACGGACCACCGCGTCGCTCGATAGTGAGATCGGTCCGAGATTGGGAGATCGGTCATGAGACCACACGGTCGCAGGTAGCTTGTTCGATTAAGATTGTCATCCTTAGATGACGTTCCTGTTATTTACCGCATACTGGTCAAGCTAACCAGTATAAATATTTTCTTTATTACGCGTAGTTTTTGATGGGTTTCAAGGTCGCATTAAACTGGTTTATCAAGAACCGGCGCTAGCGCAATTAATGAGAATTCATGGCCTGATGACGTGATAGGGTAACGAAGCGGTGCTCGGTAGCTGGTATCAGGCTGGTTTTCCGCGGTCTTGCGTTCGCTTGATGAGAAAAGATACCGAGGTTACATTGGATCAAATAATTTTGGGCGATACTGCTATACTTATGTAGTGTATTTGTGAGTACAGAAGGTACTCGCACCACTTGTACCTAACTAATAGGTACGTGTTATGCTGGTATCTCATTGTTCTACTTGATTAGGGGAGATAAGGAATGAACATATTTGTCTCTTAAATTCTATTGATATGGCATATGGCTTCTGGAAGAACTACCCATTATTGTGTATTATTAGGATTCAATGTATGTATTACTGTTTTGAAAAAAATTGTCCCGCAGAGGTGTAGGACTAGAACCGGTGGTAGTTTATTTTTTTTATTTGCATTACTAGTTACGAAATTGATACCTACTTTGAAAAAAGTTTGCCGCCTTTTATTTTAATAAATAAATATTATGGGACAATCTTACACGAATCAACCTAGTCCCACAGTAAGCTCAATAAGGCTTGTGTTGTGGGTACCAGACGACGATATATGTAATAGATATATACATATAAATACTTAAATACATAGAAACATCCATAACTCAGGAACAAATATCCGTGATAAACACACAAATAAATGCCCTGACCAGGATTCGAACCCGTGCATCTATTTAATACCTCTTGGAAGGGAAAGTAAAAAAATACTAATGTACTCCTGCAGATGGCATATTAGTTATAAATAGTAGTCCGCCTCGAACTGAGAACTTGCGATTTCCTTGCAGACGAGATGACCTATATAATAAGTTATTAAAGTTATCACTGAACAAACTTTGAAAATCAAAAATCCATCGAAATGCATAGACGTCTTGGTAGCCAGCTGACTGTTCCGTTGTGTCCGAAGTTGTCTGTAAGAACTTCACTTCGCTTACGATCCGCTCGTTCGATTATAACCATCCCTACTCTGAGGATTTTTTTTTATGCTACGACATCATCATCATCATCTTCCTGGGCCTTTTTCCCTATTTGGGGTCGGCCTTCCTCGTCCTTACAAAAAGGTGGATTCACTGTGTTGACGGCTAAAGGAACAAAAGGGTTCCTCATCGTCAACACACTGGGTCCTCTTTGAGCTCTTTGGCAACCTTACTCACCAGCAGGAACACTATGAGTAGGGTCTAGTGCTTATTTGGCTGTGGTTTTCTGTAAGGTGGAGGTACTTCCCCAGTTGGGCTCTGCTCCAGATTTGAGCGAGATGACAGTCGCTGAACGTACCACACTTAGCGAGATGCCATTCGCAATGCCCATACCTCTCTTTTTGGCATAGTTTAAGGACATACCCAAGTCCGGACGTAGTTTAAGGACATACCCCGGATCCAGGGTGTACGAATATTTACGTAAAATCTCAAAGCTGGTGTTGGTCCATCGATAGGGTATAACTAAGAATTATGTGTTCTTAACGTACAATTAAATTTCCTGCCAATTCCTAAATTCGGCCAAAAGAACATTCTCGAGCACGTGATGAATGTTGACATTCCTGCATAATTATAAGACGAAATGCCTGTCAACGCTCAGATAACCATACCGGATAACCTGTCAACTGGCTATCGGTAGCTCACTGTCAACTTCGCGTGGCCAACTAATTTTCGTTTAGAAATGTGAACTTTATATGTCACAGAGCAAGGTCTATTTTACATTTAAATTAACTATGTGAATAAGAGTTTTAGAAAACAATTAGTTTATATCCGCACTAAGAGGCCCCGGCACCTGTTCGTTGCTTACTTGGTGTAGTAGTTAAACTCGTTTAAGGCTACACTTGCCATAGGACACACACTGGTAATAATAAGATGGCGTAATAGTACAATAGCAAGGCGTAAATAAATTTTTAATATATCAGGTAAAACCATGATACAAATATAAATAATTTAAAGTGATATGAGTTATGTATATAGGTACAATTTACTGTCATACTGTTTATTAAATCCAATTAGGTATTCTGTAGTTTATCAAACTAATTACGATTTCTTTAACTCTAAATAGTTGCCGAACTATTTACTGTTAGTTTAAAATAATACTATCTACGTTCGAACACAATCTTGTATTGTTCATAATTAAACACCGACTATGACAATTACTATTATAACTGTGGTTTAAAAAAACGAAGCTAAGCTATTACTATCGATATTAAAGTCCTGCTAAATATTGTTTGTTTAATTCAGATGTAACTAACTATAACATCTACTTAAAAACGGTTAATATAGTTATGCAATAAATATTAAAGATAGTTTGTATTCATGTTCATAAAAATGTTCTAATATACCTCAATGTAATATAGGTATTGATCGATGCTACAAAAACTGACCTTCACAAAGCGATCAAACGTACAAAAAATCTGTTAATCTTCAAAGCGAATTCTCAACCGCAACACTTATTCGAAAGTTATAAAACTAATGGCGCTCATCAACACGAGTGTTCCTTTGTGTCACACAAAAGTCCTAAAGGATAATGACATCGCATTAGTAAACTGTCAAAACACATCAAAAGATCCCCGGGACTCAAGTATCCGTAAACATTCTCAAGCAATATTGATTGGGTGCAATTTGTTAGGTTCCTTAAACACAAACGACATGCAGTTTAATGCGTTTAAAATGTAGCCACACAATGTAAAAATTAACCGCCAAAAGGAGACTAATGTAGCGACATTAATCTGATCCTTAGTTGGGTGTTTTGCACGTGCTTAAGTACGTTATTAATAAATATTTTAGGTCCCCTATTGTTAGGTTCGTTTTAAAACTTCTACAGTATTCTCTAAGGTTCTTTACTTTGAAGATACGGTTAGGAAATAATGTATTTTTACCTACCAAGATGAATTTCAAAATAGTTTCTTTATGAATAGGATAATAATACCTACATTGTTTTTACCTCTAGGTACTTAAATTTTCTGCATTTTCTGTAAATCTGTAGATAGGTACAGAATACCTTTTTGAGGTATTCTTCAAAGGATATTTGTAGGTACGTGTACCTAAAACCCTTAGTTCATACCTATAAAAATAACTATGCAATTCAATTATTGAATTGGTATTTATCTTTTGAAGTTGAACTTTCTCACCGGGACCACAGTCAGGACTCGAATATAATTTCAGTGATATTGTTACACAAATAAAAATAAATAGATAGTATACTCAGCTTTGCATGCAGCGTGGGCAGCGTGGCCCTTTTTCTCTGCAGCTGACCGTACTTACTACGTCATTTTAGTCAAAATAATTAGTAGTAACTAGTGTCTAAAACTTAACTGTTTACTAAATACCGCCTTGTTATGGTAGGCCAGGCTCATCAATATTTAGTACCGCATAGTACCACACGACTAGCGAAAATAGGTATTTACCTCCTATTTAAACAAGGCGTTTGATCTAAATGGGGCAGTTAAGGGAACTCATAACTATAAGCGATAATAGTCTAGTAAAGATAAGGGATATTTGCATGAGAAGTTTCGATAATTCTTAAGTTGAAAAGGAGGGTAGGCAAATTGGTCAAGCGATATGTCACTGGATAGCTTATTCTAAGTTCTAAAACTTTTACTATGGTAGGTAGCCCCAAATCTTTGTGTCAAAAAAGTTAACGAGGCATAAAAGTAGTTTGAGCTGAAACGTTACCATGTAGGTTTTTTGATACTAAATTCTAAGTTAGCGCTCTATAGATTATGAAGGTTTTATAACTGTCGATGATTATGTGTCATGTTTTTGTTTTATCAGCGTTTTCATGTAACGTTGGGTCATTCTAGTTCACTTATCACACAGCGATTCGAGATTTTCCGCCATACAAAAGTTGTAGATAATGAAAAAAACCTTTCCAATGATATATGGCTTGTCATTATTGATTTCTAGGCCAGAGTCCATACAAATCTGCCCATCCTTCTTTATTCACAAATTTGTTGAGGGTCTAGTTTTAAGCATAGCTTCAAAGCAAAGCAAAAGGGTAGAATGCGCGTTATATTCAGAGCCAAAATGACCCCAAGGCAACCGGATTGCTCGCGGTATTTGAGCTCCCGAACTGATGAAGACCCGCCCTGTGCATCCTGAACTGACCCAACTTTGACTGAGGCGTTTGCCTCGTGATAAAAAAAATATTTCTCCCCCCTCACCCCCTCTATTTCCGCCCCAGTCCAAGTTAGGTCAATTCGGGTTGTACAGAGCGGTTCCTCATCACTTCGGGAGCTCAAATACCGCGAGCCATACGGTTGCCTCGCGGTCACTCTGACTATTATATTATTCCTATTAACTATTAGACACATAATAGTTTTTTTACTAAATATGTAGGTACTCGAAATAATTTAATTCTAAAATGTATTTACTTAGTTAATTATATTACATATTTATTGCTTTGTTCAAAATATTAACTTTGTAGATACATTTTTAAAGGGCTAAATGGCAAATCAAAAACCAAGCCAAAGCAAAAGCTAAGGTTACCTACGATATGCAATAAATAATTTCAACTTTAATTATTTACGGGCTGTTTTGGCAAAACTAGAAATAAATAAAGCCATGAACAGAAATCATTATAGACTAAGAGCTGGCTACGTCAGATATGACACAACAATGACAGTAACAAATCCATCTAGTCCGATTTCTACACTAACCTTGTTGCTACATCCATGCATCTGGCAGCTTTTAATGGGTGGAGGTCAGAGTGACAGACTAGCATTTTTTTTCATTTGGAATAGGTAAAAACTGACGAAGTTGTCTCAGTTATAATTAACAAGACCTATATTTAACATTGGAACAAAAACATTGCGCATTATTGAGGAAAAAAAACAGTAGGCGACAAACTATGAATTACATTATACGTCGTTTTGCACTACTTTCCGCCAACAGAAACTTTTGGCAATTATATAATCTAATGATATAAAATTTCATTAAACCCAGAACTCTAGGATTTATTTTCTTGAAGTGGTTTGCATTATTTGACCTCCGCCACTTTACAGCTGCCAAATGTCCCGATCTAAAAATAAGCATAGTGTAGCAAACTGACTAGACGGGTTGCGTTGCTCTCATTATTGTGTCATATGTGATGTGGCCAGCTCTCCGTCTATTATAATAATAACTTACATATCACAAAATCTGGTAAAAAAATTGCTTGGTACCTACTTGATCTTTTATTTAAGACTCCAAACTGATAAAATGGTATAGTCAAAGTTTATGCTATAATACTCTGCGTACCAACAGTACCGAAGAGTAGCAGTTTAAACGTTTTCATGTAAAAAGTATTTTCTACTACTACTACAATATTATTTTCACTTCTCATGCTCGTAAAGTTCGACTTTAAGTCGTGCGTGGACGACATAAAATCGCATTTTAAGCTCTAGGGCATAAAGTAATTTTTTTTTTCTAAGACTAAGAATATGGCTCAACAGCCAAAGAGAGTCAAAATATCTTTGAGCACAATTTAATTGAGCAGTAAAATTTCGTAGAATACTGAAACTTGTTCTTTTATTATATTCTTGCTATAATTATTTGAATTGCGTGTTTTCTATAATTAAATAAATGAAATAAAATAAAATATGAGTTGATAATAGTTTAGAAATGCCCCGAAATGTTTTTATGACTTGGCAGAACACAAGTATCTATGTCTAAATTCACATGTTAAAAAAAAATTAAAAAATCATTAAAAAAATAATTGGTGGGGACCATATTTGTTTTCATTGTAATATTTTTGTTACAACTTGAAATTGTTTTACGATTACCGATAAATAATTTCCTCGCAATTGTAGTGAAAATTAGAGTGTAGCCCTCGTCCATAAAACCTCAGCCTTATATCAATCCTCGCACGCAAGCTCTCTCGGATGGATAAACGCCTCGCGTAAAATCGTACGTTTTATGCCCTTGTTGTACAATCCACTATTATCGGGTATCTAATGTCATTATCTCCTTAATCCCAAATGTAGGTTAACATGGTAGCAATCCTGCCAACAAAAGTGAGAATCAATCTCTGTGGAAAATCTGTATTCGTGAGAAATATTTATTATTTCTAAAACCAATGTTCATATACATTTTTTTATATCACGACGGCAAACAAGCATACGGCCCGCCTGATGGCAAGCAGCTACCATAACCTATGGACAACTCCAAAGGAGTCACATGCGCGTTGCCGACCCTTTACAAAAAGGAAGATTCACTGTGTTGATGGCTAAAGGAACAAGTTCCCTTGTCGTCAACACACTGGGTCCTCTTTAAGCTCTTTGGCAACCTTACTCACCAGCAGGAATACAACACTATATTTAGTAATAGTTTTGACTTTCCATTACGCTACTTCCAAAAAGTGGATAAAAACAATGAGTCACTCTTTTTTATCTTATAAAAATCAATCCAACAGTGATAAATATATTTGGAACCATAAAACACATAAAGTTACCACTATTTGCGAAAAAGCCCATTATGCTTTTCTTTTTGTTCACGATTTTTTGGATTTTATTGTTTCTACCAAGTAGGTATAATAATTGAATAAAATTGATACCGAGTTAACTAACTTAATTATATTTAGGATTCAGGACCCTACTAAATAATACAGTACAGTACTAACGAAACCTTATTACTATGCTTTCTCAGCGTTATCTGTCTGTCAGTGGACTGTATTAAAGGAACGGTAATGTAGTAAATGAATTTAAATTTACACGGATGTGTATTCTTGCTGCCACTTGGCCCGTTTTTAGGGTTCCGTAGCCAAAATAGCAAAAACGGAACCCTTATAGTTTTGGACATGTCCGTCTTTCCGTCCGTCCGTGTGTAACAGCCATTTTACTCGGAAACTATGAGACGTATCTGAATAAAATTTAGATATAAGGTGTAGCTTGTATGCCGCTATTTAGTTATGTAGTGATTATAGCAGAAAAAAATATTTTCAGGGGGTCGCGAAATTTTTGTCTATATGGTTTATTGAGCAATTATGGATTTTGAAAATTCGCATCACAATATTCTCAGAAAATTATTAAGAAACGTTTGAATATGGCACAAATAAGATTCCAAATCAGAATCATTCGTGGTAGGTACTATTGTAGAATCTTTCAGTCGCAAGGAAATCAAAAAGAAAAAAGAAAGATACTAACTTTGCTCTCTTGTTGTACAGTCACCATCAGATATAACGGAGTGGCCAAGGTGGTCACAAATATCTGAACAACGTCTCTATTGTCAAGGCGATAAAGTGCCTTTCGCCTTTGTACTTTGTTTATTTTTCTTTTATCATGTTTGTTTTGTTACTTTTTATGTATAATAGAGTGTTTACATACATACATACTATAATTGGTCGTATTGTTATTGTTTCTATTCTTTAATGAGAGATAATTATAAATTTTACATCTTACTTAATACCCTTATACTACCAATAACAAGAATTATTTGATGATGACGGAATGGCAATGGTCATAACTCATAACCAAAACATTAGTAACTTGACTTAGCCAAACCATCTTAGCATTATCTTGGAAATCTTGGAATCTTTAAATTGACGAAGGTTTCATCTGTGGCTCAGGCTGTTTTAAAATACTCTGGGCTAAAATTAGTCAAGTGAGTTTAAAAGTATATTTTTAAGATGCGAGGATTGGTTTTCCCAGCGGGCTCAGTATGAGGTTCTTCAAAAAAGGAGTGTATAGGTTCTTAAAGGGTAGGAAACGCGCATGTGAATCCTCTGGGGTTGCAGGCGTCCATAGCCTACGGACATAGCAGATCAAACGCCGCAAGAGGCAAGCCTCTGGAACTGGAATCCTCAAGGAAAGCGCGAAGCTCAAGACCGAACGGGACGGCGGAGCACTGTGGATGCCCTCTGCCCCATCTAGGGGACATAGGATCATAAGTCAAAGGCTACGGTAACTGCTTACCATCCCGTCCGTATGCTTGTTTGCCACCGTCGTGGTATAAAAAAAAATGCGAGGTAATATCGGCATATTAGACTCAACGACAATATTTGACATAATTAACTACGAATAATCTTGTCACCACCGTTTTAAAACTCGACATGCACCGGTAACGGATATTTGGACATAACATTGGTATCCTAAGCAGGCGAATTGGAATTTAGATTATCGTGGGATTCCGCATCGGAAGCATATCGAATGTCCGCGCCTTTGTCGATCATAAGTCCTTCCTAATAGCCTAAATAGATTTCAGCTTAATCATCTGCCCAGCATTAATTCCGGCCTTTTGCCACATCCGCTTGGCAACCTCATCCCAACAATACGCCTAGGCACTAGTTTTTGCGAAAGCAACTGCCATCTGCACCTTCCAACCCAGGGAAACCCTTGTTGGGATTATGTTCGGTTTCCCCACGATGTTTTCCTCCAGGTTTCAAGGGTAACATAGTGTTATTAAACGACCTTGCTTTGCCCGTTCATTTTAAAGACAACACAATCATTATTTCCCGGTCTTTGTATATTACCTGCTTAAATGTAACTTACCTACTAAATCGTTTCCGTTAGTTAGACTCATATCCAGAGGTCGGAAAGGGTGAGCTATACCTATACCTGCCATTATAACTAAACTACACATGCGGTATCGTATTTATCTTTAGACTGTTATATTTATTACGGTTTAATTGTAACGGCAACAGCTCAACAGTAATATTTTGTCAGGTGATTAGGTAATATAGCTCACCCTTTCCGAGATCTGCTTCAGAGGCTCTTCATATCTTAATTATATTTCTCATTCCATATAATTTCAGGGGTTCTAAAACTTTCAAATAGTCGACGCCACTATAAGTGTTCCCAATTTATATAAAGATTCCTAACCTAGCCTTATGGCTGCCTAGCGCAGGCAGACGTTAAAAACCATTGCGTTAAACGTTGCGTGTGAATACTTTTTGCAATTAGATTACCTATCTAATCGAGATATGGAGCAAAAATAGATCAATACTTACACGCCCCAGCGACATGAATCTTCTTCATCCACGGATAAATAACTCTGTCCGTGTTATCAGAACATATGGACGAATCGTCATCTTCCACCGGCGGGCTGTCCAATAATAACCTTTCATCATCAAGCTCCGACGCTGGAGATCCTTCTCTACCCAACGCGTGGAGCTTCCTCCCTGCTGGGGCCGCTTCTTCTATATGCCTCTCTAATCTTAAGCCAAGCTCTGCCAAACCAGGGGCGACATCTGAGTTATGCGGAACGTAGCCGTGGTCCGTGTCGGAAGGATGCGAAGGCTCCGGTGGTCTAGGAGGAGGCGCCACAGGCGGATGCTGAGGAATAGGGTGATAATACCCCCCATAACCGTACCCAGAACCCAGCTGCACCGGCGCATATTGATGCTGATAGCCATACTGTAAATGCTGGTGCTGGTAGTATTCTCCAGGGGGTATGTAGTCCGCCTGGCTGTATTCTTCCGAGGGGGGGAACTTGGGGTCCGGCTGCGGCTGGTAGCCGCCGTTCATGAGGAACGAGCTCATGGTGGGCGTGGTCGACGCGCATCACCGGCACACGCCTGTTAATATGGCCGCCATGTCTAACGCTTTTCTCTTAAATTGTGCGCAGATCAATTATACCGGTTCCGGTTTTCGTTTTGAATAAATCTTAATATTGGACCACTTGCAATAAGTACTATTTCACTTTGATTTTATCAGATTCAAATCACATTTCAAATGCTCAAATAGGTAAAAAAATATGAAGGGAAAATATATCGTCAGTTTTCAGTCTTCACACGATACTTAAAATCCAACTCACATCACATGGTTTTCCTTCCTTAATATTGTCGATAATTCACAATTTTTAAGTACACTCAAATATTTCTAAATCACTCTTAAATAACTTCAAAGTCAGTTTTGAAATGATGAAGTATTTTATTGCAGAGTCATTTGATTTATCACTTTTTGATAATAAACAATGCTGCCTCGCGCGACGACATTTTGAGACAATATACACTGCCCGACACGCCAGCGCACTCTGTCACTTTAAGGACTCCTATACATGTTCATCAATTTTTACATACCACCTTCCATTTTTAAGGCGGAGCTGTTATTCTGCTGTCTTATCCAAAAACATTCAACCGAAAATATACTTTATAACCATAAGGTAGAGTTGATATTGAACTATGGCTAAGCTCAGAAGCACCAAACCGCAACAGAAATGTTCCCCCTTCCACACGTAATCAAACCAATGCGTGCGAACGAAACGGAACTACTGGTTTACCATCTAAGTTGAACTACGACGAGTATAGCCATTTCACTTATTCAACGCTGCTTTTAACATGAAAACAAGAGACGGAGCTTTAGTCAGAGCTTTATGCGTAAAAGAGATTAAGAAGCTGTTTAATAATACAGAATGAACATGGTCTCTACACCTAACGACATAGCGTTTTAAATATTTAATATGCATTTTTTATTTTTTCATTATGAAGCTGATCATTACTTTAATAAAGTGAGATATAATTAGATAAAAATTAATAGCATGTAATGTATACTAAAACTGTAAAACCATTACATTTGTATGGTTCGTTGGTAACTGAAGTAACAACATAGTTTTTGAATTTTCAAAACGACCATTTTTTACAGAAATTTTAATTTACGTGGTTGCAGAAATAGCAATTAGATTTTTTTTTTTTTTATACCACGACGGTGGCAAACAAGCATACGGCCCGCCTGGTGGTAAGCAGTTACCGTAGCCTATGGACGCCTGCAACCCCAGAGGATTTACATGCGCGTTGCCTACCCTTTAGGAACCTATACACTCCTTTTTTGAAGAACCTCATACTGTAGCCCACTGGGAAAACCTAGATATTCTAGACATGACTAAATTCTGATGTAGGTACAGCTTTCTTAAAACATTGCAATATTTTTAGTTGTGAGTATGATTATGAAATTTAATTGGTGCAGTCGATGTCAAAGACTTTCCTCTTACTACGTCGACTGTACCACGCTAAAGTCCAAAAACGCAAACGCAAATGTGATATAAAAGTTTACGCTTAAACTCACGTGAATTTAAATAGTGACTACGAGTGACATTCTCCAGCACTCACAATTAGTATTTGAAGATGAAGACCCACACTCTCCGAAATATGTGACGTTTTCAAGTCAACAGTTTATTTCTAAATGAATTTTTATGGCAATAACGCCTTATTGAACACTGACAATGATGTACTTTGACTTGAAAATGTCACATATATCGCGCGTAGTGACTAACACACGTGAGTTAAACCGTAAACTTTTATAATGTTGGTGTGTCTCACGAAAGTTTAAATTCAACAAATGTGATATCTTCAAAGTTAGTAACCACTCGCCATCACCTGCCTGCTACCGACCGACAGTAGATGTAAATAGGTATATATGTAACTAGGCAGTGCAGACAACCGAGGAGGCAGTTTGTATATTGTTTTCTATGAAAAGGAAAAAAAACTATATATAGGTAGCTGAATTGAAATAATTATTGCCATTAAATGTTATTGATGTATATGTGATTTGACTGGAACCTGATAGAATCAAAGAGAAATTCATGTAAGTGAGTACCTAGGTAATAGGCATCTACTTATTGCAAATGGTCCAACATAAGGTCTCGTTCAAAATGAAAACGAGAACCGGCTGTACCTATTGATCTGCGCAGAATTTACGAGATGATGATCACTTAGTCCAATCAAATCCAAGTAGAGGAAGTCACTCGAACTTCAAAATCCGCTTACTCACAGCACCAAGCGCTAAAATCCACTGATCACATCACTAATTCCTGATAATCCGGCATCTTAAACACAAGAAAAACAAAAGCATACTTACAAGTCACGCCGCCTAAACCCGCGTAAGCATCATACTACCGACAAGGGAGCCGGCCAAATAAACAAAAATGTCCGGTGATTTTATTGAATTAGATGATCACAATGGCAGGAAAGTGCTGCGTCATGCCAGCGGCTTCCAACCGGCTGCCACAAAAGGTGGGAACACCCGATCAATGGCAGTCTGATCAATAAATAGACAAGCATCTTGACCGGAGCTGATTTGGGATTGAGCTTTGTTCGTCAGAATGCGGGATTATGCATGTTTTTGAGTCTTCAGGAAATTAACGGCTATTGGAGCGGCCTGGAAGAAAGCATTCAGCGTTTTTGTTTGGCAAGAGAAGCTCTTGATTATAGGAGTTGTAGATTTGTTAGTAATGCAATATAAAGTAACATGATGCGTAGGTACATCGCATATGCTAGATCGCCTTATATTGAATTCAAGTCGAATCAAATAAGTAGGTACAGAGTGAAATTTTAACCACCGATCGTATAGTGCGAGGTGATTAGGTAGGCCATATTGAACAACTTTTACTATGGGGTCAACTCCGAAATCGTGAAAACATTTTTTGCTGTTTCATACATTTCGGCCAATCAGATGACGTCGTTTTCTATGGCGCAATTTTTTTTCTGGGATGTCGAGGTTGGTCCAATAGTAAAAGTATTCAGTATGGCCTAATAACTAATCAGCTCGCTCAAAATTTCACGTTGTATATCAATCAATATAGCTATAGAACTCATTCAAAATTCCTTTGAACCCTCCTCCACTGACCTTTGAATTACTACTTTACCCTTAGGCTCGTTTTTCCCCTGAGAAGGGTACTCGCCATTTTGTATTTATTTTGATAAATGCCTCCTTTTTTCAGATGCGACAAACTGGAATATAAAGACTTCTTATTAGCTTAGGGCATTTTATTTTACATAACAAATGTGAGTTTAGTTAGCTTGTAGATAAGTTTTTTTTTAAATGTCCTAAATGTTTTATTTGTGTGCAAGGTTCTAATTGACCAGCCACCCGCGGCCATGTCACAAAGTTCGGAAAAATTGACAGTTATTTACCGTTGCTTGGAGTTCCATCGTGTTTTTTTCTTATGCCGCTAACTGGCTGCCAGCTCGTCCTCTGCTGCGCAAACTTAATCCAAGTTTAATGAACAGTACGACAGGCCCTTAATCAAAGTTTGGATTTTGTAACTTCCCTGCTACGCCATTATCAACTTAAAGCTTAGGTGACTGTGGACTGTATTCGCATACAACAACAAGTGAAAAAGTCGTTTCGATTCTAAAATTCTCAGCTGGAGAAAAACCTATTTAGTAGAATTTGATCGTATTATCTGTTTCTTGTTTTAGCCCGTTTTGAAGAATAAAAACTGCTGGAACTAATTATTTTATTTCGGAGTAAATAATCAAAGAAATATTAAGATAAACAATAATAGTTTCTTCTATGAGATTATCTAAAGAGATGAATAAAAAAGAAGTAAAGTAGATATTGTATCTATAAGTCAGTAAGTGGAGTAGATATTCTTTAAAAAAAAATGTCCAATCATACATAATTTCCTACCTGTTTTGGAAACTACATGCGTATTCGAATTTATAAAGTAAGATATCTGTTTAATCTGTTATTGTTGTCATTTGCCTCATTCTCAAGATTGAATAAAATAATAAAATCCACCTCCTGTAAATCCATGTAATAATCGTCAGCATAATTATTTTATCCTCGAAGCTGCTCCCAGGGTTTTTTTACAAAGCCAAAAGGTTCGCATAGCCAATTTTACATAATACTAGGTTGCATATCCCATCTTTGTCCGACCGTACCGGCTTTTTTGCAACTGAGCCCGCCCCTCGCCCGACGTTGAAATTTATGGGTACATAAGTGTGCAGTTTCACGTGTGAGTGGGGAGCTCATATTGGTATTTATTATGTTTTCTATTTTCAAAAATGTTTGGGTAACATGTGCAATCTGAATCTGGAGCCCCATTCGAGATGTTTTAGAGACAATTTGTGATATTGCCTATTCTGCCTGCGTGACGTTACAAAAGACGTTGATTTCATAGGTGAACTGTCAGATATTTTGGTGATAGTTTTTTGGCACCCTAAATACGCTTCGAGACCTCTTATCATATATACTGAATGGATTTTACCAATGCCAATTATCCCGTTTCTTCTAATTCCTAAGCCTAAGACAAGAACAACAAATTACAATATATTACTATAGGAATATTCAAACGTACCTTGCTATTTTTATATGCTGTACACATTTGCGTTAGGTATAGACGGAGAGCTGGCCACGTCTGATATGACACAATAATGAGAGCAACGAAACTCATGTAGTTAGTTTGCTATACTATGCTTATTTCTAGATCCGGACATCTGGCAGCTGTAAAGTGGTGGAGGTCAAAGAATGCTAATAACTTGAAGAAAACAAATCCTAGAGTTCTGGGTTTAATGAAATATTATGGGAAATTATGTAATTAATTAGGTTATATCATATCCAGAAGGTTCTGTTGGGGGAAAGTAGTGCCAAATGATGTAAAATGCAATTTTTAGTTAGTCGCCTACTGTTTTTGTTTCCGCAATAATAGACAATGGTTTTTAATCTGATGTTAAAATATAGGCCCTGTCCTCTATAAATTACACCACCTTGGCATTTTTTACCTATTTTTGTTATACTTTTTTCCAACTTAAAAACTTTGTTGGCCTGTCACTCTGACATCCACCCATTAAAAGCTGCCAGATGCCCGGATCTAGCAATAAGGATGGTAAAGCAGTCTAACTAGACAGGTTTCATTGCTCTCATTATTGTGTCACATCTGACGTGGCCAGCTCTTAGACCAGTATGTCATATCACACAACACAACATAATAATATAGGCATTCAAAATCCACGCCGAAGTTTCAGCTCGCTCGTCATCGTATTTCAGCTGTTTGACAGCCAATGCCCCGTCTTCAGGGATGACGTCATCCGCCCAGCACAATTTCAAATCTAGCGTTCGAAATATAAATAGGGTTCTTTAATAGGTTACATTTTGTCTGGTTCTAAAGTTATTTATATAGCAAAAACGATTTAATTACTTACCGGGTTGCTCTGAATAGTCTTGTACCCACCACCGAAATATTCCTGTTAACTTATTAAAAAAAACGAGTCACAAAATATTTTAACTTGGAATATCCATTAACAAAAATTAGGTATTGTTGGTAAAGGAGCTATTTCTAAATTGATCAGTTATTGATAATTTTTCCACAAAAAATCCTATTATGTTAATTAATGTACTTATAAGGAAAAAAAATAGTAAAAAAAATTGTTGGAGAAAATATGGGACAAGTACTTATACGTATTTTACGTAGGTACCGTAATAAGGGCTCGAATAATAATACCTACATAGGTATTTCGAGATCCGATCTTTCATCAAAATAGAGTCCATATTTTGCCATTTTGTATGTGCTTACATCTCACAAAAACGTCAAATGTTACAGCGTCGAGGGGAAACGTTTGGTATTCTTGACTCACTTCTCATCAAATGCCTTATAAATTCCACCACGCCAAGCAACTTTGGCTCTTATCAGCCAGAGTTTTGAGTCATTAATAGCTTGTTTGAGGTTGGTAATTTATAGTGGTTTTCAGATGACTGAGCAGAAGTTTCATTAATCAGAAGATCGCGACAGTGCAGCGGCGCTGGCGTCGTGGTTCATTTTTTTCTCCTGCGCCCTTAGATTGGATATTGGACACGATTTCCTGTGGAGAGGGCAAGCTGGGTACTAATCAATAGCCTGCCCTGGAGATGACACATGTGCACGCTACATCAAAGACGGGAATTGCTACAATATAACTACGAGAAAGAGGGAATTTGTTAGGTACCCAGTGAGAGCCATTATATATATCAGCTGCTACGATTAATATGCTATAACGATTTCCTGAATGGGCAATACTTGGTTGATAATCTCAACGAATGAAGTTATGTGTACATATAGATATTTAAAGTACTTACCTGTTTACTTACCGTTAAAGTACTTACCGTACCTTATCTGTTTCAAAAATTAAAGGGTAAGTCGATCGGATTCCCAAAACCATGCAGGAATTAAAGGTTGAAGTCCATAACTTTTTGAGTCTGAAGAGTTAATAATTCTTATTAGTATTCATACTAATATTATAAATGCGAAAGTGTGTCTGTCTGTCTATTACCTCTTCACGTTAAAACGCTTGTATGGAATTGTTGCTCACTGTGGGCTTCAAATAACATATGCTCTAAATTAATGTTTCATATTAGATGTTACTAACGTTTTATTAATTCCTTATGGAGAATGTCAATTCGACGTAGACGAAATCGCGGACGAAAGCTAGTTTAAAATAAAGTTATTATTAACAGGCATAATTATTTCCTAAATGTACAAATAACGATTACAAAAGATGACTCATCGATCACTATTATACGAACATGATAGTTTTCAAATAGCTACTGACTTATAAACCATAAAGGTACTTTAACATTGCAAGAAAGCTAAACCTAATCTTTAAAACACCATTTTATCTGAACCTTTAGTTTAAATACTGGGGCTACATAAAAGTTTAACAAACCGAACCTACATTATCAGCTCAGAATTACCATTTCAATGCATAATTTAACGCTATGTACACTCGCAGTCTCCAGATAAATATTCCTGTTATCTCCACCCCCAGTCACTCTTTGCACTCTATCCGCGAATAATCCCTCCGAGGAAGGGGAGGATTGTGTTTTTTCTCTTTTGTCGTGGGATGTATCCCCCGCAGATGGGCATGTGGGGTGTTGAGTTTCAAATGTTTTATTGGAGCGAATTTTAAGATGAGAATCCATACTAATATTATAAATGGGAAAGTGTATGTGTGTGTTTGTTTGTTTGTTTGTTAGTCCGTCTTTCACGGCAAAACGGGGCGACGAATTGACGTGATTTTTTAAATAGATAGTTGAAGGGATGGAGAGTGACATAGGCTACTTTTTGTCTCTTTCTAACCCCCCACTTCCCTAAAATGGGGGATGGAAGTTTGTATGGTTTGTTACCCCGAATTTAACGCGAGCGAAGCCGCGGGCAAAAGCTAGTGCTTTTATAAAGGGGTTTTTGGGATGCATACCTATTTAAACTTTCGTGAGACATACTAACAATATAACGGTTACACTCACGTCACTTCAGTCACTTCATGTTTCGGAGAACCTAGGACGTAAAGTGACGTGAGTGTAACCGTTATAATTTTATAGTACATACCTACCTACTTATAAAAAACATGTGTACGGACATACCACCGTGCTAAATGAATTTAGAACAGCCTCCTAGCCTAGTCGGTAGTGACCCTGTCTATGAAGTAGAAGGCCCCGGGTTCGAATCCTGGTCAGGACATTTATTTGTGTGTTTATCACAGATATTTGTTCCTGAGTTATGGATGTTTTCTATGTGTTTAAGTATTTATCTATATCTATATATTATATATATCATCGTCTAGTACACAAGCACAATACAAGTCTTAATTGAGCTTACTGTTGGACTAGGTCGATTTGTGTCCCATAATATTTATTTTATTTTTATTTATTTTATTTAAATGACCCGTATTCTTTTTTTCTTGTGTTAACACTATTAGCCTAAATACCCATAGCAAATGTTGTAGGCGTTCTAGGCCTAAGTTAACAATAAGGACTGGTTTTGTAACCAATATAACCGACTTGTTTTGATAAATATCTGACAGACTAGAGTCATGTTACTATATTTTCTTCTTATCGCTATTGAAATTCAAAACAACATAGAAATCGCATTTAAACTTTCTTTACAATGCAAAACCAACAAGTTTTTCTACTGATCAATCTCACAGTGACACTAACATTCTTCTTAAATAAACTTTGATTTCACAGATGCGATGCATCTCACTTTCTACTGACAAACAAGCTGATCGATCGGGTGGAAAATCGGGCTGTATCGCCGTAAATATTTTGACACAATCCAAGCATCGTATTACGAAACAATTGCTTGCGAAATATTTCTGATCGCTCCCTTTTGAGGGGCGTTCAAAACTTAATATCGAAGTTGGACAGTTGATAGATCGGTCTCTGGGGCATTTGGAGGCGAACGGTAGCGCCTGGGAGAATTGTTCGTTTGAAAGACAACTGTCCACTTGATGGGATCGGCAAATGTGTACGTCATTCTGCGAGCGATTGTTGAGCGGATTATAGGGCTGCCTGTTCCCGTATTTGCTAATTTTGTCGAGGAATAACATTGTCATCATAATCATTTGGCCATTACCTTAGAATAGGCAGCAATAATGAAGACATTTTTACGTAGGTAGTGGTTCTAGTTCAGTATCTATGCTGCAATGATCTTTAGATTATTCTGAAAGAAACAGATTACACAGGCCTAAAAACTATTCCGCTTTGTTTTGATTTTTTGGTCTGAAACTTGAATATTTTCGGCCTGGTGACCTGGTAAATAATTCGGAGGTTTGAAATATTGGTGCCTACTTCAAATCAAAGTAATTGTACCTTAACCTATTTCCAAAACAAAACCATAACCATTCCACTATCCCAGATCTAAAAATTAATTAACTCCAAAACCACTTTCTTTTTTTCCAGCAAATCCCTCCACCGCTTCGGCAAATGCACGTCTACGTCTGGATTGCATCAGTGTCGGCAAAAAGCTCTGCATCGGAATGACTAATGATCTTCCTGCGCGGGATTTCGAAAAATACCTCCTTTCGTAGACAATGACAACGATTGAAATTCGGATAATTGAGGATTGAGCAAAACCTCAAAGAAGCCGCTTTAGGTTTTTTGGAAATTATTTTCGCAACGGTTAGTTTTTGCGAGTTTTGAATTTAGAAAAGCCATTGTTGAACATTTAACAAGGTTTAAAATTTAAGTTGAAAATAAAAGAATGAAGGTCACCTAGTAGAAGTAAAGTATAAAGGATAGGTATGTCTTTGAGGGTTTATCTAATTACTTGATTTTTTGAATTTTTTTGATTAGTAATGACTAAAGAAGTTTGTTTTTGATTAAAATATATATATTTTCGTTAAGAATATTCAGTTTATAATCGCGAAAATTATTAATGCAGTCACAACTGTAACTTTTGGGCAAGAAACTTTGCTCGACAAATACGAGTACCCAGTGGGTGAAGAAAGGTAATTTTTACTTGGGATAATCGTTTTTTATCGAACCAACAAAAGTATTTAGGTTAGGTTCCTTCGACGCTTCTACGTACCTTTCTATTCGATATTATTGGTACCTAATGTAAATTTGAAGTATGTGTTCCCTTAGTTTTATCCTTACATAGACCACTTCCATGGCATTCCTCGAAATCTTTTCCCAGCTTTGTCAACTTTAACATTTATTCAACAATTTCAGTTCGAATATCCGTAAACGGAACAAAGACTTCGGTACCTAAGCCGATCCTTTGCCGAGAAAAATAGTAGGAAATCCATTAATAACTGTCGCGGGCTCCTTGTTAGATGCATACAATACTCGGGGCTTTTTAAAAGACGTACAAAGGGGACTGGCTAAATTAAAAGTTTTTCGATACAGCGACATTACAGACAGTAATTATTGTGCGCTACTGGTAGCGATAGCAGGACATGGTAAATTAAATTACTTGTTTTAAGGTTTGTAAATAAAGGCAACATAGGTATTTTTACAGTAGGTATATGGAAATTTATCTGACTGTTGTAAAAATATATTACAATTGTTTTGATAATCTACTAAGCATAATTATGACTTAAGTATCTAAAAATTATGCGATGTTTGCTAAATTCATTGATTTTATTGTTAGTGAAAAATGTAATTGCATACAGGATGTAAAAAAAATGGTGATCCGTTTAAGGGCATAATTTGTATCATATTGCGAGTAAGAAAAAGTAGGAGAACATTTTTTTTGTCGCGAAAAAACATTTTTTTTGTTTGGCATACGTCGCCCCAGCCGGCCAACCCTCCATACAAAACCAATTACTTTTTCGCGATATTTTTTTATTATTTTTTCATAATTAAAATACTATACCAATTATGTCCTTAAAAGGATCACCAGCATTATTGTTACACCTTGTATAGCCAAAAACAAAAGTATGAATCTGGTTTCGAATACATGTTTTTTAATCACTCAGTCCGACTTTTTCCTAAAACCTTAAAACATACCGTCGCTAAATCTTGGAATTACAATCCTTATCATGCAGATCCGCGATTCTAGCGCAGGCTGGATTGCTTAAAGACTCCTCAGTATCCTGTTTCCATAGATTTTAGTTCAAAATATTAATTAAACAATTTTTACCTACTTACATTCTACCATGCCACCAGCAGGACTAGTCGCTTTGCTAACCGTTCAAAGTTAGTAAGTATAACAATTTTTTAAAGCTAAAATTCTTCCGGCATTATTAATTTGCCAACCATACCATTCAACCGGCACAGGTCTGTAAAGACACGTTTAAGTGGAAAAAAATCAAAATTAATGATAACAGTGGCACCAGTAGGGCACACGAGGTTGAATGCTCTTTCACGAGTCCTACCATTCGAGCTGACGCTTAACGTTTCCACTGTCTATTCTTACTAGTTCCGGGCACAATGTACAAAGGTTACGTAAGTGAGCAAGGAAAACCCTGGTCTGAACCAGGACTGCAGATAGTTTTTGGTAAATAATAATCCATAGAACTTCTTTTACCGGTAGCCTTTTTAAAGAGAAATCTACTAATTGAATTGGTACCTTAAGCTATAAACTGAAATAAATGTCATGTTCGAAGGGAAAAATGCAGGGCTAGTCGAACCAGCTAGGCACCTGTTTAAAATATCTATAGTACGTAGTGTTTCTAAGTACTTCAAATTGCCATACCTCGTATAGGAGTACGAGGACCTTTCCCCTAGATACACCTTACTTGCATTTTCCAAACCATACCATATCTCACCATTCTATTTTACCCAAGGGTGTTACCATACCAATCGATCGATGACATCGATCATTGGTGATTGGTGTGGTAGGTTTGGCTAATACAAAATCAAATCGATTCGATGTCGATCGATGTCGATCGATGGCGGTGTGTGCAAAGTTATTTCACAGATGTTTTTAACGTCTATTTTAATGCTTTCCTTACATATTGCTTACATATTGTATCCCATGATTTGTAATTATTTAACCATAGAGAAATAAGTAAGCTTTCTTATTTATCTGTGATTTAACTGTCATAAAACAGGCGTTTTAAAATTCTCACAGACATATCATATCTAATAAACAAAAACTGTTGACCATATACGAGCCGAGCTAAATACGATAGCAATACAATAACAATCCAACAACAAGATCTCATGACCCAAAGCCCACGCTACTTGATTGACTTATCTTTAGATCAGCCGTCTTCTATTTCGTTCATCAACTAAAACTCAATATCGTGCGTCTCTTATAAGTAGAACCAGATGAAAAGGGATGGAGTAATCGATGTGGGACGTAAGAGTGTCGAATAGTGTGTAGTTGCAAGTTTGCGCGGAGGCGGTTGGCTCCAAATCACCGGGAGATAAAATCTGAAGTGTAATTCCAATCGTGTGTGAGTTGATTTGCTCGAGTCATCCAATTTTTTTTTATTACATTGTATGGTGTTCTGCCGATAGTCTTAAGGGTATTACGTGTAAAATAAAGGTTAGTTTATCGACTTAGATTTAGGTTGTCACTCTTCAACTGGATTGCTCTTTGTTTAAGATTGCATGATTGGTGAGGTCCTCGTCATAACGCGAGTCTTAATTTTGATTGACATCATTACTTACCAGTTGCCAGTAAAATATGTAATAACACTGCAAGGTCCTAGGGGATAGTGCAGGCGCCAAGTTGTTGCTCTATTCACCACCCAGTCCTAAAGAAAGCCAAACTCGTTAAGGAAGGAAGGCAATTCCATTTCATTTTGACTGACTGCTCATTTTCTATCCATTCATAATCTGCTGGGTACACTGCAGCACTGCCACAAAAAATATTTCGGAGGATTCTTAGGAGGAGGATTACGAATCTCTGGGTCTCGCTATAATGGCTCGCCTGCGTTTTGGTCTTGAGTGCGGTGCGCTCGCGCAAGTCTCACCAATAGGAATCGACGACCCGGAGGAGTGACGGAGCCGTGACGTCGTGACGCGATCTCCTGTCAATGATTTGACGAGGGCTGGCGTTCCTTTTGGTCAAGTTGAGTTTTACAATTAAATTGGATAGGTGTACCTACTTAAGTTCCGATACATATGTAGGTACTAATAGTAGGCATACATTTTTAATGATGCTACTGGAAATCAAAAATGAGAGCAAAGCAAATACCAATTTTATCCTCGGATTAAATATCGTATTTATTTATTTTTCAATGTTTAGATTCTACATACACACCTTGTAATATTTTTTTGCCATTGTAATTTCTTGACTTTGTAATTTACTACTATAACGCATACTAGGTTATAAAATACCAATAGGTTATAAGCACGTAAGGTTTAGATGTAAGTGCATCTTGAAGAAATAGATAAAAAAAATTTGGCTTCAATTAAGTACATAAAATAAGATATAGAATGTTACAAGCTCTTGTTGTACAATGGATTTTAATGTTTTTTCAAATATTTTTTTCCAATACATTATTTAAATATTTTTATTTAGAATTAAGCTTGGAATTCATTTACACTTTTAGTCCACATGTTTATTTTATCTACCAATTAAAAATGTTAAAGACTGCTACAAACTACATATTGTAACGTGCTTAAATTATTGCAATTCCGACTTAATGATTTTCAATGTTCTTAAAACATCAAATTGCTCCACGCGACTATATATAAATAATTAACATAATCCTTAAGTATAAATTATAGTTAATTATACATTATAGTGCAACTACATATTCCTCGTGGGCTAAATTAAAATGAACCTATGAAAACATTCCTTTAGTATACATTGGAACCGTGGTATAAGTATTTAGGTACCAGCTATAAAGCTATATGACTACCTCATTCCAAACTTGACTCTGATCAAAATAGTGTATGTGAGAACGGTGCATGCTTGGAACGAAACTGTCAGAGTAGGATGAAATTTATCTAAGAAAGAGAAAGCTAGTATTCTTTCCAATTAGTTAAAATTGTGCTTCTAGAATATTCGTTTGCATATTGTTTCTCAGACTGTTTTACGCTGTCAATCCAGCAGTCCCACCCTAAAATGTTTTCTTAAACCTATTTTTTGTCTTATTCAAATAAAACGAAATATTTTTCTAAAATCTTCTTTTATTTCCAATTCAGCGGTCCCACAATAATTTCAGTAACATCGGTCTGCATATCCGAAACAAGTTCACAATATCGACCGCCAAATTTTAATTACTCAAGCGAAGTAATCAAACTGGGACCTTGTGACCCGTTTTAAAAGTTCGATACGGGGCGATTCTCAACGAGGGGAGTGATAAATGGTTAACATCAATCAGACGAATTCAGAGTGATGCAAATTTTCGCCCGCACTGAGAATAGGGGCCGTTTTGTTTCGAATGATAAAATGATTGATCAAGTTGTAGCTGCAAGTTTGCTTAGATTTTTACTCTTCTGTTCTGAGAAGTTTTAATTGAGTTTGGTGACAAAGATATTGAAAAGAAGAGTAAGAATGTATTTAAATGTGTTTCTGGCTAAACTAAACATTATTTGGAATTTTAGCTCTCGTGAGACATACTAACACTGTATTAACATCAAGCGGATGTACTCACTTGTATTTATAGTCACTACTTATTTCGAATTAGCAACCTAGATATCCGCTATTCCCGTAGGATATGATTTCCACAACCAAAAGAAGTAAGTTAGGTGAAATGATAATGAAAAAAAAAAAGAAAAATATCTTTATTAACTATTAACAAATATTCCTTATACATTTGCTGGGACCTCTCTTTAGGCTTACAGTGCCTGTGTTGAGACGCCCCGCTCTTCCAACATTCGTAATTACATTTACATAAAAAGTTACAACATAACAGAAACTCTTAAAACGTTCACGTATTGTTACCATTAGATTTATATACCTATATAGATGAGACATGGTGTGTGTGTGTGCGTGTGTGTGTGTATTATGTGTGTACCTGCGAGCTCACTCTCATAACTTGAGTGGTTGCTCAGTCTTATTATAAGTTTTTCCATGAAGCCATTTAGGAATTTCTTTTTGCAGTGTGAATAATTTTTCCCATAGATATTTAGATGCGTATTTTCTACATTATAAAGGTGACTTGATTGTTTACGATATTGTTTTCTTGCAAATTTGGTCCCAGTTTTGGAAATACTCACAACAATATTTTTTCTTCTTTTATTTTCTATACTAGAATCATATGGCAAGGACCTATGTACTTTCAAAACAGAATAATTGATATAAAGTTGCCGAACAGTAAGGAGTTTAGACAAGGCATGCAATTTTTTTGTAGAAAATCTTCGCTTTTTATAGTACATGACCTTAATTAAACCTCGTTGTGAGCGCTCTACCTGTAGATACTTGGTTTTTTAGGTAGGTTTATTAACATTTACATTTTCTTATTTTCTGTTATACTCCGTTTTAATATTAAATTTACCTTAAATGCCCATATCCTTGGTTACTATTTTGATGGTTTAGATCTATTTTTGCTCTGGATCTTAAATTACCTATTATAATGTGTAATGCCATTTCGCCTGTCATTTCCCAAACAACTTATCGCATAACGTTCAGTTAGCATACTAACGTTCAGTTAGCATACTAACGTTCAGTTAGCATACTAACGTTTACGAAATAAATGTTTCGCATTGTTTTATTTGGCCGAATTTTCAATTGGCATAGGTGAGGTTAGGTTAGTATGCCAAATAAAAATATGCGAAACGATATTATGCCATCTCATTATTCTGCCAAATGAAACTACGGGAAAAATAGTATGGGAAGTGATAATTTGGGCACATATTAGTATACTATTATAAGCTATTAAAAATACGACATTTGCCATACATGTTTATTTATGATATTTCGGCACTGTTCCAAGTGTCATTATCGTGGAATAAATGATGAGCTGCAAGTTTTAGTTGTGGTATACCTTCACATCATATTAGCGATCTACCCTCTTTCGAGTTCCTTACCAGGATTCGACCTTGGGACCTCCTGCTTCGTAGGCAGGGTCTACATAATAACATAGGGTAAAACAAACTAGTATTTTGCACTAAATTTATTGTTAAAAAAAATATTTATAATCACTTTTTGGACAATTAAACCTAATAATATTGATGCTTAAATAACCTTTATAACCTACCAGCATTTCCATTACATTTTCTCCACAAGTTAACTTCGATTTTTATCACTCACTTCACTCTCACAAAATGTCAGAAACAAGTGCAGTAAAAAGTTCAATTGAGGAATTGTCCGAGACATTCAAGAAGACGATGGCGCAGTTCCAGAAAGATCTCGACAACGCGGGCACCACTAATCCAACAGTCGCTGCTGTGGCTTCAAAGTTTGACTTTTTCAAGGACTTTGTTGTGAGGTCTCTCGATGCCTTGCAGAAGCAGGTGGAGCTTGTCACTCGCCAGGTGGACCACATTGAGACGCGCTCTCGCCGCAAGATGTTGTTAGTACATGGTATAGATGAATCTGATTCTGAGGACACAACAAATCTTGCGGTTAACAAACTGCAGGCCGTGTTAGAAGATCTTTCCGCAGCAGATATTGAGCGCAGTCATCGGTTGGGTGGTCGTGGAGGGCGCGGCAAAAAGCCTAGAGCCATTCTTGTCAAGTTCAAGGATATAGCCATCAGGGATGATGTATGGTTTGGCAAGGTGGCACTCAAGGGCTCAGGCGTCACACTTGGAGAGTTTCTCACAAAGCCCCGCCACAATGCTTTCATGGAGGCTCGTGAGCGTTTTGGAGTGCGCAACTGCTGGACCTGGAACAGCGACGTGCTTGTGCTGGGAAAAGATGGCGTGCGCCGCCGTGCTAACAGCGTCGCCGATGTGAAAGCTCTGTCGGTTGCGCAAGCGACGCCTACCGATGCCGACGCGGAGCATCCTGCCGCTTCGTCGGAACCTGATACTCGGCCCGTCCCCCAGGCTCCGCGAGCTAGGCAGCAGCGTGCAAAGAGGGAGACTGTGAAGGCGAAGATTCGATCGTAGAGTACTCGTACCTACTTTGTTTGTTTACTGTGTAGTGCTTTTCTTGTTACCGTGTTACAATTGACTTCTTAATTTTGTCGTGCAGCACTTATCTGTGTCTACCCTTTCTTTCTTTTTTGATTAATTTGTTTATCTTAACTAGTTTTCGTAATAGCATTTGCTTTGCTTTGACATTAACTTGACATGACAGGCGCTTTGACATGAACAGCCCAGTGTTGCCACTTGTAAATTATTGTGTTCCGTTTCTGCTCTGAATGTTAATTATTTGTTGTTTTGTTTTTACTTTTGATCCATCCAGATATGCTGGCGGGTAGCTAAGGTACCTTAAATTAGTTTAGGGTTAGTAGATATATTATTTATTTGCTGCTGGCGGGTAGATTGTGGAGTTTTTGTTTAGTTTTTACTGTACTTAGTCGGTTCATAAGTTCTGTCACTAGGGTTTGGACTGGTAAAATAGGAACTGTTAGAGGTTGCTTACTATTTCAATATATGGTTAAAAAGCCTATTTAACACTGATTAATTTACGATATTATTTAAGGCAAACAGTTGTGGCAGTTTTACACAATTGCCTGTAACATTAGAAAAAGCGCAATAAAAAACCACGTCAAAAACACGCGCCCTGTTCGAGTTGATTTTGACCATAATTATTTTTATTTAGTTTTAAGAGGCTTCAATCTTGCATATTGCATTAGCTTGATCTTTTACCTTTATTTTAATATATAATTAACATGGGTCTGGCTGACAAGAAGGCTAGTATACACAATTTTGGAAGACTACCTTGATGTATGGCATCAAAATCATCGTGTTTTGCTCAAAACTGATAAATACGTTGAGGTTCAGGAGAAGAATAGCTGAAGCACAGACTTGTAAGTCAACTAAATATTGGTTTTTGAAATATGCCTTAATCATCTACTTTGATAAAAATAATAATTTGTAACTCTGGATAGCTATAACAATAATCTTAACCAACTTTTGTGAAGTACAATTTTCACACATCATCGGCGTGTTTTGGTCTGACAACAATCTTCAAGTTTACAAGGATCTATAAAATAGGCGATCTTGATTATAAGTTAATCATATTATATTTTAATCTGTATGAAGTAAGCTTTCTAATCAGGTCTAATTTTTTTAAATAAAAGCTTTGTATTATATTTTATCACTTAAAACCCTTGTGACAGAACTTAAGGACCGACTAAGTATATATTTTTATATTTATTGAATATTAGTATACACTTATTATATACTTATTATATTTTTAACTTTATATATATTTTTCAGATGCCTTTCAGTGATAACAGTGATCAGTATTTATCTTTTTCCTCCTTAGATAGTGTAAGTGAAGACAGTTTCCATAGTCTGCCTCCTTCGCTTCACGACATTCTGGAATCTCAGTTTAATTTTAACGTTGTGCATTTAAATGCGCAAAGTATTCCTGCACATTACAGCGATATGTTACTCTCTTTTGACATTAAGAACATTCATGCTATTTTAATTTCCGAATCATGGCTCAGACCAGCTTTGCCTTCAACGTCTTACTCTTTACCTGGTTTCAATTTAATTCGGCACGACCGCCTTGGAAGAGGTGGCGGTGGAGTTGCGATTTACCTTCGTTCTTACATCCCCTATTCAATTGTTAATGTATCTGCCAGCTCTTCTACTTCTGATGCCGCAGAGTATATGTTTCTCGACGTTTCCCTCTCTCATTCCAAACTTTTACTTGGCGTTTTTTATTCCCCCTCCCTTCACGTTAATTACTTTGATTCTCTTGAGAAACTTCTCGAGGACCTTATGCCTTCTTATAATCATCACATTCTTATGGGAGATCTAAATACGTGTCTTCTGAAGGATGACAGTCGATCCCGGCGCCTTAAATGCCTGGTAGATGCATGCAATCTAACTATTCTCCCTTCAGACGCCACACACTATTTTCCAAATTGCTCGCCTTCTTTTCTTGATTTAACTTTAGTTTCTTCGACTTCTCATGTGTCTAAATTTGGACAATACTCCGCGGATGCCTTCTTATATCATGATCTGCTCTATCTCTCTTACAAAATTCGTCCTCCCAAATCTAAATCAAAAATTCTTTTGCAGCGCAATTTTAGTGGATTAAATGTGGAAAAGCTTCGAGATGACGCTTTAACAATCGATTGGAGCAGTATCGCTCGAGCGGGTTCGGTAGACGATCAAGTTTCTCTCTTTAATTCGCTCCTCATACAACTTTATGACGCTCATGCTCCTGTTCGTGCAATAAAAGTCAAGCATCTCCCTGCTCCTTGGCTCACTGAGGTTATTAAAGCCCTTATAGAGAGGAAGAATCAATCTAAATCTAAGTATAAGGCTAACAACTCTGAGAAAAATAAACTTAAATATCATACCTTGCGCAATCGCTGTAGCACTATATGTCGAGATGCTCAGAGGCGTCATATTCACAGTTCTGTTGAAGATGGAAATCCAGCCAAAGTGTGGAAATTTTTGAAAGGTCTCGGAGTTGGCAAATCTCAACAGGCAACCAATTTAAACAATATTAGCGTTGACCAGCTTAACCAGCATTTTTCATCGTCCACCTGTTTCAGTGGTCCTAAGAAATCTAACTCACTTCATCATCTTTCATCACTTCCTGCCTTAGATTTCTCTTCTTTCTATTTTAGCCATTTCTGTGAGAGTGATGTTAGGAAGGGTATATTGAATATCACTTCTAACGCCGTTGGTGTTGACTGTGTTAGCCGAAATATGATACTCCCTCTCCTTGATTTGTTTGTTCCTATTATCACCGGTATTCTGAATTTTTCCATTTCATCAAGTACTTTTCCCAGTCTGTGGAAGGATGCCAATATTATTCCTTTACCCAAAAAATCCAACCCCAGTTCCTTCTCTGACTATCGCCCCATCTCCATTCTTCCTTTCCTATCCAAAGTCCTCGAACGGCTAGTGCATCAGCAACTAACTTCCTTCCTGAATAGAAATGACCTCCTAAACCCATTTCAATCTGGTTTTCGTCCGGGCCATAGTACTACCTCGGCTCTTGTCAAGGTTACCGATGACATCCGTTTGGGTATGAATGACCAGAAGCTTACAGTTCTTGCACTTCTAGATTTCAGTAATGCCTTTAACACGGTCGATTTTGACATTTTGCTCGCGTTCTTACAGTCTCTTAACATATCGGCTGCAGCGATTGACTGGTTCCGCAGCTATTTGGTTGGTCGTCGGCAAAGAATTAAACTAGATTCTTCGTGTTCTTCCTGGTGCAGCACATCAGCTGGTGTTCCACAGGGTGGTGTGCTGTCTCCTCTTTTATTTTCTATCTTCATTAATTCCATAACTCTTGATCTCTCCTCTTCGTATCACCTCTATGCCGACGACCTTCAAATATATTCGCAGGGTATGCATAGCGATCTCAATTCAGTTATAGAAGCCACGAATCTTGATCTGCTCCGCATATCAAATTGGAGTCAAAATTACGGTTTAAAAGTAAACCCCCTAAAGTCACAGGTAATTGTGATGGGTAGCGCTAAACAAATCTCCAAAATTGACTTTCTCAGGCTCCCTCCGATAGTCTTCGATGGTATCCAAATTCCTTTTTCCAACCAAGTGAAAAATCTTGGCGTAATCATGGATCGTTGTCTATCATGGGTGCCTCAGGTGAGTGAAGTGAGCAGGAAGATGTTTGCTGCCATAGGGTCTCTCAGACGGCTCCGGAATTTCCTGCCAAATGCTACTAAAATTGCGCTTGCTCAGTCGTTACTTCTCCCCATTCTTGATTATGCAGATATCTCCTATTTAGACCTAACCGAGGAGCAACTTAATAAGCTTGTTCATTTTCGGATTACGCAAATTCGACCATGTTTCTAGTTTTCGTTCTCAACTCAAATGGCTCCCTATCCGTCACCGCCGTAACTCTCACATACTTTCTTTACTCTTTTCTATACTTTTTAACCCTGCAACTCCCCGCTACCTCAAAGAGCGTTTCTCTTATCTTAATTCTATTAGATCCTCTCAAAAATTGCTCCTAAAAGTGCCATCTTCATCTTCCAAATTTTATAATTGCTCATTTACGTTCCAGGCCGTTCGTTTGTGGAATTCTCTCCCTCTCAACATTAAACGCGCGCAATCTATTGGTAGCTTTAAATCGCAACTTAAGGAATACTATTTATCTCTTCCTTAGGTTTTTAAGTTGACACTGTTGTTTCTTATTGTGTGTATTATATATGTACGTAGTTATATGTATGTTTATTTTGTATTTATTTAAGTATGTATATTCATATGAATGTGCTGTGTTATCTATTTCGTCTCTTTTGTTTCTATGCACCACCTACTGCTTATTGTTTTTCTCTAGTCTCCACTACCCAAAGGTTGTCTGGAAGAAATCGCTCATTAGCGATAAGACCGCCTGTTGTTACCTCTACCTAAATTTATCTAATTGTAAAATTTGTGTTTGTAACTGTATGAGGTGTGCAATAAAGAGTATTTATTATTATTATTATTATTATTATTATTATTATTTTCTCAAGTACCCAATCTAATGTACTTACCCACAGATATTGTATCTTACCCGCGACACGTCTATAAAACCAAAGTAAGTTATTCTTTGTCCAGTGTGAACTGTGTTCGAAGTAACAAAGCACTTTGAGAAGAAACTTTTAAGTGAAACATTGATTGTTAAGTGAGTGGGAAATTCGAGTTGACGCGAGATAATACTGGAGGGTTCCGTAATCGATCCTCGACGGTAGAACGTGAACGGGGGACTATGAACGCCACTAGAAGATTCCCAATGAAACGAATTAAAGGATAATACTCTTTCCGCTAGCTCCGTCACATCTGAGGATAAGTAGCTTCTGCCCATTGTAAAACCTTAGAATAGAGGGTAGGTATACATAACATATTTCTAGCTGGTCGTTCAAGTATAAGATCACCTTTTAACTTTCTTAATAATCCTTTCTTGTGTAGGTATTTTACCTCTTTTTTATTTCATTCCTTACCTTACACACTTCATTCTCATACTTTCATCGGAATCAGCTCTGACGAACACTAGCTGCACCATGCTGAAATCGGAGATGAGTATGTATCGTAATAATTTAGTATGTATATTATGTATTTATTTGTCTTTGATAGTCTGTTAAGTGCAATGTGCTACCCACGATTTGCTAACATCATATTAAGTCATATAAACACGGTGCCCGTGAGGATTGTGAGAGATTTTAACCACGATATCCTGAGGTCATAAGGAGTAAATGTTATATGAATTTAGGTAAATTTCGCCAAAAAAACTTTTTTTTTCGACTTTTTTAAATTCCTTTGTATATCAAAAAGCACATGTTATTGGTAAAATTATCGCTTAAAATAAATATTTTTATTCGTAAAAAAATATTTTAGGCAAAGTATTCCTTGTCACTTTGATATCTGTCAATAAGGATGTTTAGACTAGACCCCATAAAACGACTAGACATCAAAAAGGAATATCGCACCGAATTACAATATTTTTTTTATTTAATTAGTATTAACTTCTTATTACGATCAGGAATTCGTAGTTAAAATCGTAGTAATCCTCAGGAGCATCCTGTATCTACTCCTTATATAAACGTAGTACACGAGTACCTATCTATTAGGACTCGAAATTCGCATCTTTATGTATACAGCCCATTGATTTATTATGTATTCTACTAGATGTGACATCTAGAACAAATTTTGTGCGCCATGTTTGGCGGTTGACAGCTATGACAGAAACAAAGAGTAGTAAAGATTTTTAGTGATTTTCACTACAACTTTTGGGACAAAAAATTTCTTAGGGATGTCATCTCCTGTTACTCAATGATACAGTCATAAACTATTGTATCGATCTATTATCTTAAAAATGTTAAATAGTCGTCGAGTCTCACGATCCCCAACTCGTACAGAACTTGCGTGGGAACTGTGCCCCATCTTTCTTACTACCATCCAGATATCTTGGTGAACTTTAGGATAAAAATGTAGGAATATGAATCAAAGTAAGTTAAGTTTTTACCTATGAATAAATTTTAGGTATAGACATTATGATTATGACTCTAATTTGGAAAAGATAATGGTATTGTATATTTAATCCCGTCTTACGACATTTCGACTTTAATTAAGTACTCAATACGATTTTAACGGCCTCCTAGCCTAGTTGATATTGACCCTGCCTATGAAGCAGGAGGTCCCGGGTTCGAATCCTGGTCAGGGCATTTATTTGTGTGTTTATCACAGACATTTGTTCCTGAGTTATGGATATTTTCTAAGTATTTAAGTATTTATCTATATATATCTATTATATATATATCGTCGTCTAGTACCCACAACACAAGCCTTATTGAGCTTACTGTGGGACTAGGTTGATTTGTGTAAGATTGTCCCATAATATTTATTATATTTATTTATTTAATACAAAATTGATTGGTTTAATAGCGATTCTATGACAGCATACCTACATACATCCTACATGATTGTGGAGTTTAAAGGGTGACCAAAGTAATTATATATTCATATTCATATTCATTTTATTCATAATATTCTCAATATTACATGTCAAATAGGTATATACAAAAATTAAAATAGTCATACGCCTATTGATTATTATTGGTATAACTTATTTTATATTAATTAACTAATTAAGTATCGTAATATTTTATACAGTTTTTTTGTGGATAAAGTGTCCACAATTTAGATCCGACTACGATCAAGATAATGGTGCTGTCATAAATAAGTGCAAACTTAGCTTAGGCGGACTCTAACAATGTCTCGTAGCTAAGCGTAAAACAAACATGTCTAAGAAATGTTAGTGTCGTTTATTAGAGCATTTGGACGGGTTATGCTAATCCATCTTTATTAATGCATTGATAAGAATGATAAGACGTAATGAAAACCGTCGCTTCACATTAATAACTCTTATCAGAACCGATGAGCGCCGATCGGCTACCGTGGAGACACTTTTAATATCACGTATGGATATAGAGCTGTTGCAACCAGGGATCGGGAACCGTTCTTTGCTCCATACAAAAATACCGGTATTAAAACGTTCTTTTACGTTCTTTGGTTAATTATTCCTTTTTTAATTGGACAATATAATCATATGAAGTCATTACCTACTTATATGATTGAGTTCTACATAAAGAGCATACATTAATTCAAAATATTGGGCTATTTTGGGGTTTTTGAAAAGAACGGTTCCCGATCCCTGGTTGCAACCAATAATTATATATTCTGTCTATTTTTTCACATTTGCTGGTTTGCTGCTATATCTATAAAAGTTTTTTTTTTAATTTATTTATCTAACAAAGAAAAAATACAATCGTACCAGCAAGCAAAGCTCTTTGGCTTAACTACCGCTGGGTTCGCTCTAAGCTAAAGTAGGCGTTAGTGATGAAATTCGTCTTGACTCCTTCGCATAGGTACTACAATAATTGCGTTACTTATTTATTTATGTATTATATGTATTTATTTATATATATATTGATGCCGGTCTGACATGGTCTTCATCACTTCGTCTACATACAATCGAGATCACTTATTTTTCTAGACTAAAATAAAGAGAGTAAGTGAGTTTCGATGTAAAAAATAAACTGTAGAAACTAATTAATTACTAGAACTAGGTAATTTTAGAAAATAATGGAACTACGTTTACAAACTTATGACTATTACAAATGGTAGGTCCTACTCATGTTTGCTTGATCTGTAAGAGTAACAAAATTATTAAATTTTTACTAAAGGTCCAGCAACCAATTTCATTTATAGGCCACTCTAGAACCTTGTCATAATAGCTAGTTTAGTAGTGTATAGTGACGTTTATACGTATCCATGGGCACCTATCATTACGACAAGATTCCACAGTGGCCTAGCCTAGGAATCAATTTGGTTGACCAGGCATGGGTACGTTTTCCCAACCCTGTCACTGACCTAATTAAAAACAAGTGGACCTGAGTAAATATAAAATTCGATATGATATAAAATCAATAATCACAATAACTCACAATTACAACTGAATTTCGAATAGTTCTAATCGAAACCCTAACATTATAGTAGAATCAGAGTAACTTGTTTCTGGTTTTAGCTACGTTCTACTTCAAACTAGAATAGCTAAGTAGATAGTATTAGAGCCGTTTATCATTATTCATATTCACGAGTTTCACGACACTAGGCTTAATAGGCTTAATTTTGGGCTAGGTCGTTTTGTGTAACATTGTCGGATGAAATTTATTTATTATTTACACGAAACCTATAATCAAGACACTCGACAGAGGCAACTCACGTGACACAATCGAACGTAACACATTGACCTCTTTTTGATATTACTCGGAACGCACTTCGCTTGTTATATAAGTACAAATGACATCAAAATGAGATCAATTGGTAAAGTAAAGTTCGAAGAGACCTTCAAGTTAATTTAGGCGATTATCACACTGGCGCCGCAACCGGATGCGGCGACGGTGTGCAAGCGTGACAGCGCTATACACATGCAGAGCGCTATTTCGCTCGCGCACCGGCGCTGCATGCGGAAACCGCAGCAGTGTGAAAGCCCTAAAATGTATATCGGGTAGCAGACATAGTAAAATATGAGTAATGATAAACAGAACCAGCAGTTTTCCGGGGACACCAGTCACGCCACGCCTCGACTCATGTAGGTCCTGATAAAACAGTTTTAGGTAACTGCCTATTAAAAATGACTGTCATAAGCTATTAATCAATGTTCGATAAGGAACTCAAATGGGCGGTCTGTGTTGTAAGCCAGGTGATTTATATTATAAGTCCAAATACTATTGAACAGTAACAAACGGCCAGCTTAAATTGAACTCCTTAGTTCCACACATAACAGCGTTTTAAGGCTTATGCAGTATGGTTTGAAAGGGGATCGGAAGGTCTTGGTAACTAGGTTTAGTATATTGGCGATAGCTGATGTCGATAGCCAGCGATGTACCGACACATTCGTATGGACAATGGGCAATACATTTATCAGGGCATCGCATGATTTTCCTAGTAACTTCGACGAAGGTAAAAAGATTTAATCTGATGTTCATTCATGTACCTACTTATCACTATAGAGCAGATACGTGTGGGTAAGGTTCTTCAAAGAATAGTTGTTTTTTGCTGTACTCTAATGTTACATGGCGCCCACACTGGTTTTAGGTAACTGTTCTTTGGGTAATTTTCAGAATCTCTTAGGGTTACATCTCTCTCTCTTTTAGGTCGTCCCCTCATGCCTGAGGATCGTGATTACATTGGTACATAAGGTACCATCGAGTTAATAATTGCACACCCAATTTATCAATGAATTCATTCATAAATTGGGTATGCAATTATGAACCCGATGGTACATCGAACTACCTCTTTTTCCATTTATTGAAGGCAGTCGGGTAATTTTATCGCATGCATACATTTATTGAAAGGCTGTACTACAGTTACAAGAAGCGTTTTTGTTTTTTGCTTACGAAAAAGATTATACCCCATGGAGAATGCATCTCTTTTGTCTTAATGAAGAAGAGCCATCTGAAAGGCGATTTTCGTGAATCAAATTCTACTTCTGCATGTAGGATCATAGGTACTTATTTTTTTTATATCACGAAGGTGGCAAACAATCGGCCCACCTGATGGTAAGCAGCTACCTTAGCCTATAGATGCCTGCAACTCCAGATTTGTCACATGTACGTTACTGACACTTTAATATAAAGAACGAATATATACCTAGATAGTATATAGGGACAAGACCATCATTCGTCTTCAACACACCTGCATATCAATATCAAATATGGAATAAAACATCACATACTACTATAAAAATAAAATATTTTTGTAAGTTTTCCTAGGAGTTTAAAGACTGATGTGAGTGCCAGTTTTTTTGTTCTTTTTTTTATACCATGACAGTGGCAAACAAGCATACGGCCCGCCTGATGGTAAGCATCTACCGTCACCTACGGACGCCTGCAACTCACATCTTCACACAATTTGTAAAGGGTCGGCAACGCGCATGTCACTCGCAAAGGAGTCACATGCGCGTTGCCGACCCTTTACAAAAAGGAGGATTCACTGTGTTGATGGCTAAAGGAAGAAGAAGGTCCCTCGTCGTCAACACACTGGGTCCTCTTTGAGCTCTATGGCAACCTTACTCACCAGCAGGAACACAACACTATGAGTAGGGTCTAGTGCTACTCGTATTTGGCTGTGGTTTTCTGTAAGGCGGAGGAACTTGTAGAGGTCCATAGGGTCCTCTAAGTATGAAAATTAGCAAAATGACTTTAAAGGCTGATAGAGCTTCATTTGTAAGCTTTTACATGATATTTTCATGAGTAAAGTTCATGAAAAAATTAAAATAAATGATTCACATAGTATATATGAGGGTGGAGGTTCATCTTATGACATATTGGTTTTATTTTAGAATGTAAGAAAAGATCAAGTTAATGATCTGACAAAGGAAATAAAATATATGGATGTATATAAGCATCATGTGTTTTATTAGCAACCATACATACCAGAACTTATATAATAAGCTATTATCATTGCTCTCAGGAAATGAGAATATTTGGAAAATATAAAACCTGAAATCTTTACTAGGAATTCTCACAGTTTTCGATAAATTATATTATGTTTAGATATAATTATATTTATATTATTACTTATTTTTGCATTATTGCATAAGCAATTGATACCATAGAGTTTTGCTAAATATTGTTCACCGTTGATTGGCAAGATTTTGAAACATTCATGATCTTGGTCGATTAATTATGTATTTTATATAGTTGTAATTTAGATATAAATAATGGTTATTATTATTATTATTTGGGTATTTCAAATGGCATTATGACCATAGGTGGCATCAGTGTTGGCCGTTAATTTCAATTAGAATTGAAAATTGATCAATAAGATTGAAGATTAATTCCGTAACTAATCAATTACACTAACATCAATTTTTACTAACGTTAGTTCGCATTGATTTTGTGACGTCGTCAATTACACTAACCGTCAATTAGAATTAACCTATTAGTTACACTAACGTCTCGAAAATTTAATAAGAATTACAGTTAATTAGATTAACGTTAGTGTAACTAAATTAATCATGTCTTACACTAATAATTAATTTTAAAAATGCATCTCGGGTTCGGAAGTCGGGACCAATATCACGAGATGGAGCTCATGCTGGACCCTAGGGCTACCTACTGGATCTCGGGTTTGGCGCATCATAGACTCATACTGTTTGGGCTCATTGGAATTGTACTGATGAGCAGATGGTACCGGTATCAAAATCTGGAGCTCATGCTGGACCCTGGGGATCCCTACTGGATCTCGGGTTTGGCGCATCATAGACTCATGCTGTTTGGGCTCATTCGACTTGTACTGATGAGCAGATGGTACCAGTATCAAAATCTGGAGCTCATGCTGGACCCTGGGGAACCCTACTGGATCTCGGGTTTGGCGCATCATAGACTCATGCTGTTTGGGCTCATTCGACTTGTACTGATGAGCAGATGGTACCGGTATCAAAATCTGGAGCTCATGCTGGACCCTGGGGATCCCTACTGGATCTCCGGTTTGGCGCATCATAGACTCATGCTGTTTGGGCTCATTCGACTTGTACTGATGAGCAGATGGTACCGGTATCAAAATCTGGCATGACATAGCATGGCATGGTATGGTATGGTGTGGTAAAGTATGGTATAGTAAATTATGGTATGGTAAAGTATGGTATGGTAAGGTATGGTATGGTAAGGTATGGTAAGGTATGGTATGGTAAAGTATGGTATGGTATGATATGGTATGGTAAAGTATGGTATGGTAAAGTATGGTATGGTAAAGTATGGTATGGTAAAGTATGGTATGGTAAGGTATGGTATGGTAAGGTATGGTATGGTATGGTAAAGTATGGTATGGTAAAGATTGTATGATAAGGTATGGTATGGTATGGTAAAGTGTGGTATGGCAAAGATTGTATGATAAGGTATGGTATGGTATGGTAAGGTATGGTATGGTAAGGTATGGTAAGGTATGGTATGGTAAATATTGTATGATAAGGTATGGTATGGTATGGTCAAGTATGGTATGGTAAAGTATGGCATAGTAAAGTATGGTATGGTGAGGCGGGTATGGTAATGTATGGTATGGTAAAGTATTGTAGCATTACGCTACGTATCGTACGACATCTGTCGACTTTCTTTAGAACTTCTGAACTTCTGTGTCTAAGACTAGGTCACGGTTGATATATAAAAAAGCGTACATTGTGATTCACGGCATTACAGGTAGATGGCGCTTATATCAGTCCGTATTTTGTAATACGTCTGGCAGTTATAAAATTGAGATAAGACTCGCGCTAATTTTGAATGTGAATTTTGAGGTATTCCAGATTGTCAAAAGAAAAAAGTTGATTTTTGATGGAGTCTGTCAGAGCGCCGTGAGATTTTGAAAGAAAAAGAGATAATCTGGATTTGTTCTGGTCTTTTTTGCCATAATTTGCTTAGCTGCATCGTGATAAAGTGCGATTTATTTCAAACATTGTATGGCAAGTGCTATTGTTGCATTGTTGGAGCAGAAATAAAACCGAAACCCTTGCCGGGCGAAGAGGCCCAATATAAATTATTTAGCAAGTGCTATACCCTGAAACCGCCTGATTCCGGAAGGCCCTTGTGGATGCCGGGCCGGCGGGACAGTCTGCAGCTGCCGCGATTTCCGCGGGTTTCTTCGCCACATCATCGGAGAGTTAGAGTCCGCATCCAGCGGGCTCTCGCAAGTGAGAAAAGGAGTTCAGCGAGCTATTGGGTCCGCCGTATCAAAGCGGACACTGGCCCACGAACTCTTTTTTAATTTAAGCAACAGCTTTTGCATCCTGCTTTCGAGAACATCAAATTATTTATATTTTTGTTAAAAAAAAGTTACAAATCGGATTCCTTTTTTGTATCCAGTATTTTTGTGCCATAATAGTTTTTTTTGTTGTTTTGCTAAATTTCCCCAAATTCCAATTGCCTCGTTTGACGGGCGTATAAAGACCTGGCTCTTTAATTTAGGCTACGTTCAGCCAGCGCATCATCTGTCACCATCCATATCACCCGCCTCATTAACCCATTATTTTCCTGCAGCCAAATTATTACTAGCCGAGTCTTTATTTTTACTTACCGGTTTTGCTAACTATTGAATTTGTAATGTCCTTGTTTAGGTACAGTCGTCTTCATTTTTAAGTGAAGTGCTAATATTAAATATTTTTAATTATTGTAATTTAATTACATTCTGGTCACTAGGGAGGCTGTTGAATGTGAAAGTGAAATAGGTACAGTTCTCTTCATTTTTAAGTGAAGTGCTAAATTTAAATATTTTTGTTATTATAATTTAATTGTATTCTGACCACTAGGGAACTTATTGAATGTGAAATACCCTTATTTAGATGCCATTATTGTGATTTTTACGTGAAATGCTAAATTTTAAATAATTGATAATTTTTGCTAATATTAAATATTTTTACTTTGTCGTCAAAATTAAACGTATTAATGCAAGTAAGAAGTGTTTCACTGCAAAATGGCGCCCGAGAAGGTAAAGAACTCTGGATTTACTTTTAATAATTGTAATTAAATATTTTTTTTTTTTTGGATTTGTGAGACGGTGACCGTAGACCGGTCGCGGTTCTATTAACCTTGATTTTGGTTTGTTTCAGCCTGCTGCCTCCTTACGTCCCATCACTAACCCGAATTCCGTCATATAAAAAATTGCTTTTATTTATGTTAAAAAAAAACGAATTTATCTGTTGCCCTTTACTTATGCCTTTTTCTCAATTACCCGTAACATATCCCGAATACCTTATTTCATAGTCTGAGTCCTGTAGTTAGAGCCCGTAGACGTTAGGGAATTCGCAGGTAAGTCAGACATAGAATGTATGATTTGCGTTTTGTTATTTTTTTCAGAAACTGAACTTGTTTTTTTTAAATTCGAACTCTAACTTGGCATTTAGACTTCGAGTGTTATTTTCTTTCTTTGACTTAAGCGCTTGGTTTAGACCACGGATATACTCGAACTTCGGATTTTATTCTTTTAGGTAGATTAACTTTATTTTTTGTTTGAACTTGCAACGCAAGACAACATTCGACTTTTCGCCATGTCGCACTTAAGTAATGAAGGATCGATTGCTGAGACACCTCATGCGCACTCATCTTTAAACTCGTACGATCCGAGGATTTTAGATCCAATGGCAGACGATGAAGAACAGTTTTTTGATTCTGAACCACGACCTATGTCCGGACTTCCCCCGCCTTTTCCTTTCAAAGATTATTCACTTACGAAATGGAACTTGAACTTTTCCGGGGACACTTGTGTTTGCGAATTTTTCTTTCGAATCGAGGAAGAAGGTATGGCGCGTAACGTCAATCCTTCATATGTTGTCAGACGTTTCCATGAATTGTTGTCAGATAGTGCCTTGAAACATTTTAGGGCAATCAGATATCAAGGTCTTACTTATGCGGAATTAAAGTCTGAATTCGTTAAAACCTTCGACGTAGCCGATTTCGATTTCAAGCTTGAGAGCCAACTTCGCGCTTTATCACAGAAGGACAACCAGTCAGTGGTTGATTTTGTTATTCAGGCGCGCGATCTAAACGCAAAGCTTCGTACACCGGTTTCCGAAGACAACCTGTTTAACATTATTAAATATGGAATGAATCCTAGATATCATCCTTGTCTTGCAACTAACGTGGTCAGGGATATTGATGGTTTGTTAGAAGTCGCGAAAAATTTTGAAGCCTTTCAAGGTTCACGTCCAGCACGTTTGGCTATTGCACCGATTAGTGCTCAAGTTGTAGGTCAACCCAGTTCTATAGTGTGTATGAAGTGTGATGCAACTGGTCACAACTATCGTAATTGTCCTAACGTTTCAGGGGCAGTGTGCTTCAAGTGTAAGCGTGTTGGTGCAATCACACGCGATTGTCCTAGTTGTAATTCTGGTCCGTCAAAAAACGAATAAGTGGCGCACTGAGAGGTCCATCGGTGTCGCCCGTTTATATGAATAATTCCCCGGATAATAGACTTTTTATTGATGTTTTAGTTGCTGGCTCTTCGGTAAGAGCTCTTTTAGACTCTGGTGCTCAGGTTTCACTAATTGATATATCCCTCTTATCGGAGCTCGGTATAACATATCACAAGGATATCCGGCCTTATGTTGTCTCCGCCGACAATTCTCCTATTGAAATTCTAGGCGGTTTGGACGTCCCCATTCTTTTTAGTGGCATTCGCGTTCTGCACCCCTGTCTAGTAAGCAGTAATCTTCCTACTGCATTTATTTTAGGAATTGAGTTTTGGAATGCTGTTGGTCTCATTGACATTTTAAAGAAGGCATTCCGTGATGGTTTGTCAGGTAAGCTTTACGTCGCTTCACATCATGTTCCTGTCGCAGTCCCACGAGTAGGTGAGGTTCGCTATGTCCACCCTCGTACGGTGCTTGCACCACTGCAGGAATCAAAACTCCAATGTGTTATTGACGAGTTTGAGGAGATTTCTTCTGATAAAGCTGGATTAGGTTGTACTTCGTGGCTTTCGCATAAAATTGAGACTGTTGGTTCGCCCATCCGTCAACGTTACTATCCCTTATCTCCAGTCAAACTCAAGATTCTCAACGAAGAGATCGACAAGATGTTAGAGTCAGGCGTTATTCGTCCCTCACGATCACCCTGGGCTTCCCCAGTGGTGATGGTTACCAAGAAAGATGGTAGTGTCAGATTTTGCGTGGACAGTAGGAAGTTGAACAGCGTTACCATCAGGGATTCATACCCTCTCCCGCGCGTCCAGGACATCCTTGATAACCTACGAGGTGCCAAATATCTAACTTCGTTGGATTTTAGGAGCGCCTTTTGGCAAATCCCCTTAGCTGATAAGGCCAGTTGTGAGAAAACGGCCTTTATTGTACCCCAAAGGGGCCTCTTTGAGTTCGTTCGTCTCCCTTTTGGTTTAACCAACGCTGCGTCCGAGATGCAGAGGCTTACTGACATGATTGTCAATTTTGAATATACCCCTGAGTCTGAGGATTTTATCTTCGGCTATGTTGATGATTTGATTTTGGTGTCTCGTGATTTTGACAGTCATATGCGGCTTATTCGTAAGGTTCGTGATAGGTTGAAAGAAGCTGGTCTTACGGTTAATTTAGATAAGTGCGAGTTTTGTAAGTCTGAATTGAAGTATCTCGGCTACATCGTCAATGAGCGTGGTCTTCAAACTGATCCAAAGAAATTAGAAGCTATTAGGGATTACCCTACCCCTTCTTCTGCCAAGTCTCTACGTGCTTTCATTGGTATGTGTTCGTATTATCGCCGTTTCGTGGATGGTTTTTCTTCGATTATTGCTCCTCTGACGGCACTTATTGGTAAGAGAAAAGGACGTGATCCCATCGATTGGAACGATAGTGCTAGTAAAGCTTTTTCTAAATTGAAGGATGCCTTGATGAGCGCTCCGTTGATGGCTTGCCCGGATTTTTCGAAACCTTTTATCCTTCAATGTGACGCTAGCCAGGTTGGCTTAGGCTCGGTCCTGGCTCAAGAGTTTGACGGCGTTGAACATCCAATTGCTTATTATTCTCGTTTATTCACTAAAGCTGAACGTGGATACGGGACAACCGAACATGAGCTTCTCGCCGTTGTTGATTCCATAAAGCATTTCCGCGGATATCTCGATGGAATGAGGTTTAAGATCATTACTGACCATATTGCTCTTAAATGGTTGATCACCCTTGATAATCCTACCGGGCGCTTGGCTCGTTGGGCAACTTTGATTTCCCAATATAACTTTGAGATTGAACATAAAAAAGGTGTTCTTAATGTTGTTCCAGACGCCTTGTCCCGCGCTCAAGTTGGGCTTATCTCATTCGCGCGTGGCATGGATCCTTCTGGAGATCCTTGGTATGAACGAATTTACCAGGGAGTTTTGGACAATCCTCAAATGTTTACTGCATTTTCTCTTCGGGATGGTGTCTTAATGCGCAGGGTATCTATCGAAAACCCTTTAGCACCTAATCCATGGCGTATAGTTCTTCCTGCTTCAAGGACTAGAGAGGCGGTTGCTGAAATTCATAATGGATTTCCCAACGTTCATCCTGGTGTTATGAAAACGTATTTAAAAGCTCGTGACTTATACTATTGGCCGAATATGTACCGTGATGTTACAAGGTTCCTTTCCGAATGTCAGATTTGCAAGTCTTATAAAATTGCAAATTCACAACCTCGTGGACTTCGCTTATTTCCTCGTCGTGTTGCGGCTCCAATGGATCTTCTTTCCATTGACTTAATTGGTCCTTTACCGGTTAGCCGTAATGGGTGTCGTTATATTTTGACTTTGGTTGACGTTTTTACCAAATTTGTTTAGTTGGTCCCTTTGAAGTTGGTGAATGCGAGGTCAATATCGATGGCATTAGAGTCGGAAGTTATTTTGCGGTACGGTGTTCCTACTAACATTCTCTGTGACAACGCTACAGTTTTTCATAGTCGTCAATTTCTGGATTTCCTGGCGAGCTATAATATTCCAGGTCCGTGTTATACCCCATATTATTCGCCACAAGCGAATGTTGTGGAGAGATATAACCAGGTCGTGATTACAACTTTGAGCATTTTAGTTGAAAATGACCAACGCAGTTGGTCGGGTCATTTACATCGGGTCGCTCTTTATTTAAACTCTTGTATAAATTTGGCTACTGCTTATACACCGAATTTTTTGATGTACGGCCGCGAGTTGTCAATGATTCGTGAACGTGTTGAGAATCAGGTTGTGGACCAAGATGTGGGACTCAGCCGGATGGAACACGCTTCGAATCTTCAGACGCTTCGTGAGGTGTACGATAAAGTTTCTGATTCGATGGCTTTAGCCTTTCATCGTAACGCCGCCAAGTTCAACACGAACCGTTCTTCGCCAAGAATCGTTGGTGACCAAATCGTTTGGCGCCGGAATTTCCAGCGTGGATCCGCTGATCCTTTTCGAGGCGGTAAATTCGCTCCACGTTTCGTTCGGTGCCGTGTGGTTAGACGGGTGTCTCCACAGGTATATGTACTGGCTGATACCGATTCCGAGCACGTCGGTACCTATCATATTAAAGATATCTTGAAATAGTTTCTTCTTTCGGCCCGTTCAGTTTTCTCAAAATTCTAAAATGCGCTTTAGTCCGCCATTCCCTTGTCGGTAATCCTTGCTTGATTTGTTTCTTATCGTTTTTTTGTTTTCGTTTGAGCGTTTCCTTGCTCCTTTTTCCAGATTTGACCTTTTTTACCGTTGGTGTTTAAGGCTTCGTTTATCTTTCCCGGTCTATGATAGCCTGGTTGTATAATTTGATGACTCGATGTGAGGGATTAAGATCTGTGGCCAGGTGCAGTTTCTGTCCTATCCCGGCCGTCACGTCTTGGACCGCGTGACGCGTTGGTTGGCGTTTTGTCATCTTGTTAATCTATTAGGTTAGTCTTTAGGGGTAATGTTAATAACTGGTTAGTTTTGTTTTTTTTTTGAATTCGTTTAGGGTTCTCTTGTTGTGCCTTTTTTTGGCCTTAGCATTAAGTTGTGTTTGTTTTTGTTGCTTGGGGTTAGTTTTCTTGTGTTTACTTGTGTTGTTGTTTGTTTGTTTCTTTGTTTGGTAGGGAGATGCTGTAGCATTACGCTACGTATCGTACGACATCTGTCGACTTTCTTTAGAACTTCTGAACTTCTGTGTCTAAGGCTAGGTCACGGTTGATATATAAAAAAGCGTACATTGTGATTCACGGCATTACAGGTAGATGGCGCTTATATCAGTCCGTATTTTGTAATACGTCTGGCAGTTATAAAATTGAGATAAGACTCGCGCTAATTTTGAATGTGAATTTTGAGGTATTCCAGATTGTCAAAAGAAAAAAGTTGATTTTTGATGGAGTCTGTCAGAGCGCCGTGAGATTTTGAAAGAAAAAGAGATAATCTGGATTTGTTCTGGTCTTTTTTGCCATAATTTGCTTAGCTGCATCGTGATAAAGTGCGATTTATTTCAAACATTGTATGGCAAGTGCTATTGTTGCATTGTTGGAGCAGAAATAAAACCGAAACCCTTGCCGGGCGAAGAGGCCCAATATAAATTATTTAGCAAGTGCTATACCCTGAAACCGCCTGATTCCGGAAGGCCCTTGTGGATGCCGGGCCGGCGGGACAGTCTGCAGCTGCCGCGATTTCCGCGGGTTTCTTCGCCACATCATCGGAGAGTTAGAGTCCGCATCCAGCGGGCTCTCGCAAGTGAGAAAAGGAGTTCAGCGAGCTATTGGGTCCGCCGTATCAAAGCGGACACTGGCCCACGAACTCTTTTTTAATTTAAGCAACAGCTTTTGCATCCTGCTTTCGAGAACATCAAATTATTTATATTTTTGTTAAAAAAAAGTTACAAATCGGATTCCTTTTTTGTATCCAGTATTTTTGTGCCATAATAGTTTTTTTTGTTGTTTTGCTAAATTTCCCCAAATTCCAATTGCCTCGTTTGACGGGCGTATAAAGACCTGGCTCTTTAATTTAGGCTACGTTCAGCCAGCGCATCATCTGTCACCATCCATATCACCCGCCTCATTAACCCATTATTTTCCTGCAGCCAAATTATTACTAGCCGAGTCTTTATTTTTACTTACCGGTTTTGCTAACTATTGAATTTGTAATGTCCTTGTTTAGGTACAGTCGTCTTCATTTTTAAGTGAAGTGCTAATATTAAATATTTTTAATTATTGTAATTTAATTACATTCTGGTCACTAGGGAGGCTGTTGAATGTGAAAGTGAAATAGGTACAGTTCTCTTCATTTTTAAGTGAAGTGCTAAATTTAAATATTTTTGTTATTATAATTTAATTGTATTCTGACCACTAGGGAACTTATTGAATGTGAAATACCCTTATTTAGATGCCATTATTGTGATTTTTACGTGAAATGCTAAATTTTAAATAATTGATAATTTTTGCTAATATTAAATATTTTTACTTTGTCGTCAAAATTAAACGTATTAATGCAAGTAAGAAGTGTTTCACTGCAGTATGTAATGGTAAAGTATGGTATGGTATGGTATGGTATGGTATGGTAAGGTATGGTATGGTAGTATGGTATGGTGAAGTATGGTATGGTGAAGTATGGTATGGTAAAGTATGGTATGGTAAAGTATGGTATGGTAAGGTTATGTATGGTAAGGTATGGTATGGTAAGGTATGGTAAAGTATGGTATGGTATGGTATGGTATGGTATGGTAAAGTATGGTATGGTAAAGATTGTATGATAAGGTATG